>JAWPHD010001805.1:0-293418 GCA_037043455.1 Cyrtodaria siliqua | reverse complement strand
GATTGCTAGTCGATAATTCCATAACCAGACAGCGTAACACGAGTAAATAGATTTAAAAATTAAAAGCTGTTGATGTCTTCGCTGTCTAATAACGCATATTAGTGACACTTATAATATACCCCAGTACACATATACACCCGACCAATTGACCTGTTAGTCATTTCAATTAAAGACGGGCATGTATAGATTGTAAATGCAGGTATAAAGTCGAACAGAATATGTAACATTCACAGAAAACCGTCAACTAAAAACACGCATTATAACAAACAAAATGTATAAGCATAAATATAAGCAAAGTGCGACATAACAAACAAATGCCGCTAGGGAGGGGTAGGTTGGTGGGGAGGGGTAGGTTGGTAGGGAGGGTTGGGTTGGTGGGGAGAGGTGGTTTGGTAGAGCGGGTAGGTTGGTGGTGAGGGGTAGGTTGGTGGAGAGGGTAGGTTGATGGGGACGGGTAGGTTAGTGGAGAGGGGCAGGTTGGTGGAGAGGGGTAGGCCGCTGGGGAGGGGTAGGTGAGTTTGCGAGGTGTAGGTTGGTGGGGAGGGGTGGGTTGGTGGGGAGGCGTAGGTTGATGGGGAGAGGTAGGTAAGTGGGGAGGGGTAGGTTGGTGGGAGGTAAACCAAGTTCTAGGGTGCATTAAACCTCTCTCTTACCCTAGTGACATCCTTATTAATCGGGTTAGTGTAAAAAAAGAAATAGAAAACGATCTATGTAATTTGTGATAACGAAAACCTTGCAGAAAAAGTTTACTTGTAATAACTTGATTTCGATCAATGAATTCCTTAACATCGTTATATGCCCTAGCAAAACGAAAGAGCACATTGGCTCGGCCCAGACATCAAGAGGAATAAAGCTGCCTTCTCTGCGAACAGCTAGACTTGCCACACATATGAAGTTGTGGCGAAAAATATTAGGGGCATAGAGGTCAGTCGGTCAGTCATTTGTGTCATAATAAATTGTGCATTAATGCTGATCATCTATCACTGGAGCCCCAATATATTAACAACCAGCACTCCAACGAGGGACATGCGATGGACATGGAAAATACTCTGGTTGCCTTATTTTTTTCCTTATTTGTCTTATTAAATGTTTATAACAAGTGTTTTTTATTTAAATTTATATGTAATTAGTATGTGTTTTTTATGTCATATATTTGTTAAATCAAGCTTTATACTTTGAAGAAGAAGAAGAAGAAGAAGAAGAAGAAGAAGAAGAAGAAGAAGAAGAAGAAAAAGAAGAAGAAGAAGAAGAAGAAGAAGAAAAAGAAGAAGAAGAATTCTTGTTCTTGTTGTTCTTGTTGTTCTTGTTGTTTTTCTTCTTCTTCTTCTTCTTCTTCTTCTTCTTCTTCTTCTTCTTCTTCTTTTTCTTCTTCTTCTTCTTTTCCCCTTATTGTCCTTATTAAATTTGTATAACAAGTGTTTGTTTATTTAAATTTATATGTAATTATTATGTGTTGTTTATGTTTTATATTTGTTAAATCAAGCTTTATACTTTGAACAAGCTTTATACTTTGAGAAGAAGAAGAAGAAGAAGAAGAAGAAGAAGAAAAAGAAGAAGAATTCAAGAAGAAAAAGAAGAAGAAGAAAAACAAGAACAATTCTTGTTCTTGTTCTTCTTGTTCTTCCTGTTCTTGTTGTTCTTCTTGTTCTTGTTCTTGTTCTTATGAAGAATTCTTCTTTCTTCTTATTCTTATCTGCTTCTTCTTCTTCTTCTTCTTGTTCAAGTTCAAGTTCAAGTTCAAGTGTAATATGTGTGATTTTTTTTAAAGATATGTTATTGGTTTATTTACTTTTTTCCAAAAACAGTACATGTTTTACTCATATATTTTTCAGAGATGGGGAGAAAGCTAAACAAGACCACAGACTGCAGTAGCGGGGGATCATGAAAACAAGGACAAACACAAAAAGTAAGTTTAACATTATTTTAATGTTGATGTTTCTTCAAATTCTGCTGATGAATTAGTTTCTCATGCTTTAGTGTATGCGTGGTCACGTAGACTGCTCACATAGTCAGCTTGTCGTCTGTATTTCTGCTGGCTGTACAATCTGTGTTTCCATTCCCTTGTACCACGGCGCTTTATTTTATGAGCTTTCATCTTGAATTAATTGCATCCATCATCTTTTGATTGTTTACGATCCTGTTTCCAGAAATAGGGTCGATGACTGAAACATGCTCAATATGTGTCTCTTCCACAGCTCTCGGTCTTAAAATCATGATGTCTTGTTGACAGTCTGAAGCAGATGCACTCAGCAATGCAACAGTAAGAAGGTGGTCGTGATATCTTTCTGGCTGCAGTTCTTGATGTTCCTGCTACAGAATCACAAATTACTCCTTTAGTGTAAGGTATGCATTTCTTCTTAAACATAGTAGCTCGTCGCTTCTGATCGCCTCTCATGATGGAAGCTTGTGTAAGTAGTCCTTATGTAGCAGAAAGGTTATGTAACACTATATAACTGCAGCTGCTAAGAATGGGATGAGTCATCAAAGAATCTGAACTTCAAAGAAATGGTATGGTGTAATCCCACTAGACTAGATTCCACTGTCTACACTGCAGGTGGTCATTCTTTTATTACAGTAAAATATTTATAAAAATGGAGTCCTTGCAGGTTTTCTTTTAAAAAAAATGCATTGACATGCTCATAGAATGGCAGTCCATATTAAATGTGGGTTTTCCTGCTGAAGCTGTCTTTCTATTGATATACAGTGCTATTAATGCTTGAAATATGCCTTAAATTGAGTGGAGTTAATAACACGTTATTTTTTAAGTGCTAATAATACATCTTGTCAAGTGGATAAGTAGAGTAATTTATTATTTTCTAAATATTTCCTATATCACCAACAACACTGTGAAGTTTCATCAAGCTTGAATTGTTGTATTTGAAAATAAACGCCATGCCTCGGATTTGTAAGTTTGAAGTAACACAAGTCACTTTTTGACAGACTCAGCAATTTCTTATTTTTTTAGTAAACATCACATTCAAGAAGAATGTCGTAAAATGGCTTGAAACGGCTAGTTACCATGCATACCGTGCCACTGAACTTATTTTTTCATTGTTACAGATTGTTTCTACCTATTTTTAGAATTGCTGTGTTATGGTTATTCATTTTATATAAAGTTTAATGAAGTCTGGTCATACAGGTGTGTATTATTTCCATTTCAGTTTTACCCCTCGGTGTGTAGTTGTGGAGAATTATGCCTCAAGTCGAGAAATATATGACTGTACTTAGAAGCGAACATGTTCCACACACTTTGAACAGCAGCAGAAATATTTTGGATATATGCTAGTGACATGTAAGTATATGTGAATATGTACTCTTTTTTTTTTTAATGTAATATGTTTAGCATATAGGAGCTAGGCCGGGTACCATGGGCCAAATCTGGTGGATCGCAAAAGTTCCCTCAGGTAAACTATTGAGTAAGTTACTGTGAAGCATAGGAGTGGTGAAAGACACAGGGCTGGTATGTATTGAATGTTTTGCTTTATTTCTGAAACATTAAACTTGCTTCTAGCGAAAACCCATGAAAATTGAAGGTAAGCTGGACATGCTGCACTACTTTTTGTGAAGCACAGTTTGAAGTGTATTTTGGTCATTTTGACCTCAGAACTAAAAAAGAAGGTGTTTACTTTCAGTTTGGAAAATATTTTGGGGAAAAAAGCAGGTCAGCGAATCATCTAAGGCCCATTTTTGTGTTGCACTGGGCATGTCTGATACTACATTGTGTGTGTTATATGGCCAGCATAGTCAGGATTGGATATTTTCGGGTAGGTATTTATTAACAACCCTATGTAAAAATAATGGTGGTCTAGCTCCATGTATGTAATCATTTGAAATCGAGGGATGAAGATCGAGGAATGCTGCATATTAAACGTTTCCATCCCTTCAGGATTTAGGTGGAAGTAAATCAAATTACGCAAACCTGATTAGAATCAAAAATATGTTTAAGTTGGTATATTTTATCTAAAATTAACATGGTACAACAGTAGAGCTATGTTTTCATTTATTGTAGATTTTTAAAGGCATTGGAGGAAATCTGCGAGAGTAATTGTTGCCAGTGGAAATACAAGATAAAAAAGCCCATACTATGCTTCAGTTGCATATGAAATGTGCACATGCATTAATTCAAATAAAATGTACTTCGATCAGAAAACAAGAATTACCAAGAACCTTCAAGCAGTATATGAATTAATATTAATGACTGTATAACACAAACTAAAGTCATCTAGTTTTCGTCTATTTTTTCGGACCAAACTCTTTCATAAACAATAATTAATAAGTACGGTTCACGTGGCCTACTTGAATGCATATGTATGGCATATTTACATTAAATATGTATCTGAAACACATTATGGTGGTTTTATTCGGATTTGGATCGAAAACCATAAAACGTCCAGATCGCCTCCAGTCCCTTTAAATATACATATTCAATATGGTATAATAAGCCGTTTTTCAAAAGCTCTACTCATTTCAAGACATGTGTTGTAGAACGTTTCTGTTTTCCTATCTCGTTAAAATATTTCAATGTCAGAATTGATTCAACTCTTTCCGCTACATTTGAAGAATCGTTATATCATTTAGCAAAACAACTAGCAGTCTGTGACATCAAGTCTGTTTAGATTAAAATGAACGCGAATATCGCGTTTCAATAAAGTGGATTCGGGCCCCGTAGCGTTTGCTGTTATTGAAACAGATTACAGCTTAATTATTAAAAAAGAACGCCTATCCATTACGTGGTCCGGCTTTAATGTCATTAAGCGATGGGAAAGCTTATAAAATCAGGATTTTATAACAGATATTTCGACAATAAAACAAGTTTAAAAACACTTTTTTACTGGAAACATGCGATAATCTGTTTAAAATTACCAATTAAGTGTTTTAGTTTTACAGTATGCATTTTTTTAAGAAATTAAGGTTTTATTAAACACCCCAGTCAACCCCGTTTTCCCTTCTTGGAGAAGGAGTTGGATGGGGTATGAAAGTTAATACTCGGACCACGGAATGCTGACAAAATATACTAAAGGAACAAAGAAAAGCAACTTGGAATTTCTGCTATGTATTGTATGTAAAATATATTGTTACTCGGATGATACGTTTCTATATAAGACCTTTACATTCCGAAAAAATCCTGAAACATCACATAACACACCAGTTATTATCGCTTCAAAATGTCGATCATCTTTGACAGAGTACGCATTTGGATCAAACAGATGAGCAGACTTGGGATTTAAATTCTGTACTCTTTACCTTAAATACAGAACTGAAATGTCTTACATTTCCAAAGAAGAACTTCAACATTGATGAATTTCTTGTTACACAGTGTGGTATGATTGAAAAGTCTACAACATATTTTCTCTAACTGGCTGCAACCTTTTTTTCTTATAAAACATCTTGGGATTTCTTTAGAATATTACGTGGTATTAAGCGCAGTATATACATTATATAACGGAAATTACCGAGTTGCGTTTCCTTTTTCCTTTAATATATATCGCATAATTCTTCCAGCAGGATATTCCTTAACCATTGTTATATATCTTGTAGGTTTATTTTCACATATGTTGGGTTCAGTAATTAAAGCTAATACTGCTCTTATAGTATTTCGGTAACTGTTCTGGTATTATGGATTGGTAGACATGGTAGAGGGTACATTAAACGGTAAATGTAAAGGGTAAGGTTATAGAATGCATGAAATTTAAACTGGACGCGTTTCCGTGTGTCTCCGAAATATTTAAAGACTAATTTTGTAGGTAGATAGGTAGATATATAGATACCAGACAGACAGACAGACATAGATATATAGATGGACGTACTGCCGGACGGCCGGACGAAGGGACAGACAGACAAACAAAAAAGGCCATCAATATAGTTGATGTAGTGTAGACGAGGACAAACGTATAACAACATATGTATTTCATACACTATACATGAAAACAGTGTTGACTGTTACTTGTGATATGCAGGCTTCATAACCGCTCCTCCCAACTAAATTCCATTATGTTTATTTCGCTCTTCGGGGCATTTAATTTTATTAGATACTGGGACCATACGGCGTACGACATGGGGAAGAAAGATACACCATGTACACCGCCATATGCATGCCATCTTCGGCATGGTTAAAATTTTGTACTGTTGATTTTATTAATATTGAGTTCTGCTCAACCCGGGGCTAGAGGGCGTGAGCGGTAGCTAGCATATTTCACTACCGCTCATGAACAGTCTCAATCAAACCGAGACTGCAATATTTCGTATGTGTCGTGCTCGGCCGTTTCCAAAGGTCCATTATCATACTCTTTTTCACCTGGTGCATGTTAAATGGTTTGCGCGGGGAAAAACGAACGGTTTTGCAGATTACTTTTCACGGACACAACAATACTCCTTAACTATTTATAATTATAAAAAGTACATTGCGATTTTTCTGTACTTGTTTCTTTTATAATTTCCACGGGCTCGTTAATTTTTGTTCTCGTCGCTTTGTTCGGAACATGCTATCACTTATCCGTTCGTGAAAAAATAAATCTGCCTGAAAAAATGATTTTGATCTCCGTAAGTTAATCGTCACAAAAAGTATATAATTAAATACATAGACTCTAGATAACCTTCTCACCGAAAAAAATCTTTGTACGTATTATCTAGGTTACATTAATATTATATGCATGCTTCTGTCCATGTAGCAGTATCCCTTTTATTCAAGAAGATAACGTACTGCAATCACTATTTGAGCGTCTGATTAGTTTATAATTCAGCCATATATAAATCAAAGACTTCATTTTCCTCGCAGGAAACATAAAATATCTTTTTACAGATCACGAAGTCACAAAATAGGTGCCGTAGAGAGCCACTGCTTAGACAAAATCCTTACACATCATCAAACCACAGCAGGTTTACTGCATTATTGATCATAAACCCTGCAGATTGTATGATTGAAATGTGATTATACTTTGTGGCACCAAGAAATTTCATATTTATGAGACAGATATCTCTGTCGTGTATTGCGACAATAAAGGCTTTATCTCTTTTAGAATGAGCGATTATAAACAGATTCATTGTACGACACAACCTGTAACAGTAATATATGGCATTCAAATTAAGACAAGGACCCGGTTTTATGAAACAACTTACAACAATTTGGATCATATGTTAATTTCTTAAATTGTTTACGTTGATTTACACTTCACAAACGTGATTTAATTTCATTGGCTTATAAATTTGATATATCTGCACATAATGCACACATAATTGTCTACATTGAATTCTTATGTACAAACATGTGAACAGTTTTAAAATGTGTGACAATATCGTAAGATGTTTAATAAAACTTGACCAATGTCTTTTACACATCTGACCGTTTTTTTTTTTTAGAGAGGAGGTAACATTAATGTTTTTACTTCTTTTTATCAATCTTTAAGAAAAGACTTCGTGATAAATTTATAAATTCGTCGTGAACGAAGTCATTCACTTTTAAAAAAATACTGAAAAGGCGATCCATTGGAAGCAACAAACACTAGCAAGGGAGAAAAGTAGCAGACTCGATTTTATTGAGTCTGTTCATGAGTTGTACTGTCAAAGTAAGAGCATTTCTCACCAATAGTAGAGAATGGTACCAAGTGCATATAACATACATAGTGAGATTATTCCGTTCTCCACTGCTGGAATTATTTGAGAGATATTAAGAGGTCGATGATTATAAGGTAAACTTGCATATAAACCGAGTGTTTTGTTTAGCAAAACAGATGCCCCCACTTCTCCTTAAAGTTGTAACATGTTAACTAAAAGAATAGTGGAACTGTCTTGCAAATATGAAATGTTATGATGCCACACAGGATAATCACATTTACCCCCTCCCCAACGGCTACCATTTTGCCACTTTCCGCCTCCCCCTACCACACCCCATGGCTACCTTATTGCCACTGACCGAACCCCTCATCACCCCACCACGGCCACCATTTTGCTTCTGACCGTCCGAAGGTGATACCCCTATTGTTAACCTGTTTATGTTTGTGGTGTTGCATACTTTGCTTTTATTTGTCCTTGTCATTATTGTCCTTGTCATTGTTGTCCTTGGCATTGTTGTCCTGTCCTTGTCATTGCTGTCCTTGTCACTGTTGTCCTTGTCACTGCTGTCCTTGTCATTGCTGTCCTTGTCGTTGTCCTTGTCATTGCTGTCCTTGTCACTGCTGTCCTTGTCACTGTCCTTGGCACTGTCCTTGGCATTGCTGTCCTTGTCACTGCTGTCCTTGTCACTGTCCTTGGCACTGTCCTTGGCATTGCTGTCCTTGTCACTGCTGTCCTTGTCACTGCTGTCCTTGTCATTGCTGTCCTTGTCGTTGTCCTTGTCATTGCTGTCCTTGTCATTGCTGTCCTTGTCATTGCTGTCCTTGTCATTGCTGTCCTTGTCATTGCTGTCCTTGTCACTGTCCTTGTCATTGCTGTCCTTGTCACTGCTGTCCTTGTCACTGCTGTCCTTGTCATTGCTGTCCTTGTCATTGCTGTCCTTGGCATTGCTGTCCTTGTCATTGCTGTCCTTGGCATTGCTGTCCTTGTCACTGTCCTTGGCACTGTCCTTGGCATTGCTGTCCTTGTCACTGCTGTCCTTGTCACTGCTGTCCTTGTCGTTGCTGTCCTTGTCGTTGTCCTTGTCATTGCTGTCCTTGTCATTGCTGTCCTTGTCATTGCTGTCCTTGTCATTGCTGTCCTTGTCATTGCTGTCCTTGGCATTGCTGTCCTTGTCATTGCTGTCCTTGGCATTGCTGTCCTTGTCACTGTCCTTGTCACTGTCCTTGGCATTGCTGTCCTTGTCATTGCTGTCCTTGTCATTGCTGTCCTTGTCACTGTCCTTGTCACTGTCCTTGTCATTGCTGTCCTTGTCATTGCTGTCCTTGTCACTGTCCTTGGCACTGCTGTCCTTGTCATTGCTGTCCTTAGCATTGCTGTCCTTGTCACTGTCCTTGTCACTGTCCTTGGCATTGCTGTCCTTGTCATTGCTGTCCTTGTCATTGCTGTCCTTGTCACTGTCCTTGGCACTGCTGTCCTTGTCATTGCTGTCCTTGGCATTGCTGTCCTTGTCACTGTCCTTGTCACTGTCCTTGTCATTGCTGTCCTTGTCATTGCTGTCCTTGTCACTGTCCTTGGCACTGCTGTCCTTGTCATTGCTGTCCTTGGCATTGCTGTCCTTGTCACTGTCCTTGTCACTGTCCTTGTCATTGCTGTCCTTGTCATTGCTGTCCTTGTCACTGTCCTTGGCACTGCTGTCCTTGTCATTGCTGTCCTTGGCATTGCTGTCCTTGTCACTGTCCTTGTCACTGTCCTTGGCATTGCTGTCCTTGTCATTGCTGTCCTTGTCATTGCTGTCCTTGTCACTGTCCTTGTCACTGCTGTCCTTGTCATTGCTGTCCTTGTCACTGCTGTCCTTGTCACTGCTGTCCTTGTCATTGCTGTCCTTGTCATTGCTGTCCTTGGCATTGCTGTCCTTGTCATTGCTGTCCTTGTCACTGCTGTCCTTGTCATTGCTGTCCTTGTCGTTGTCCTTGTCATTGCTGTCCTTGTCATTGCTGTCCTTGTCATTGCTGTCCTTGTCACTGCTGTCCTTGTCATTGCTGTCCTTGTCACTGTCCTTGGCATTGCTGTCCTTGTCATTGCTGTCCTTGGCATTGCTGTCCTTGTCATTGCTGTCCTTGTCACTGCTGTCCTTGTCACTGCTGTCCTTGTCACTGTCCTTGTCACTGTCCTTGTCATTGCTGTCCTTGTCATTGCTGTCCTTGTCACTGTCCTTGGCACTGCTGTCCTTGTCATTGCTGTCCTTGGCATTGCTGTCCTTGTCACTGTCCTTGTCACTGTCCTTGTCATTGCTGTCCTTGTCATTGCTGTCCTTGTCACTGTCCTTGGCACTGCTGTCCTTGTCATTGCTGTCCTTGGCATTGCTGTCCTTGTCACTGTCCTTGTCACTGTCCTTGGCACTGTCCTTGGCACTGCTGTCCTTGTCATTGCTGTCCTTGGCATTGCTGTCCTTGTCACTGTCCTTGTCACTGTCCTTGTCATTGCTGTCCTTGTCATTGCTGTCCTTGTCACTGTCCTTGGCACTGCTGTCCTTGTCATTGCTGTCCTTGGCATTGCTGTCCTTGTCACTGTCCTTGTCACTGTCCTTGTCACTGTCCTTGGCATTGCTGTCCTTGTCATTGCTGTCCTTGTCATTGCTGTCCTTGTCACTGTCCTTGTCACTGCTGTCCTTGTCATTGCTGTCCTTGTCACTGCTGTCCTTGTCACTGTCCTTGGCATTGCTGTCCTTGTCATTGCTGTCCTTGTCACTGCTGTCCTTGTCATTGCTGTCCTTGTCACTGCTGTCCTTGTCACTGTCCTTGGCATTGCTGTCCTTGTCATTGCTGTCCTTGGCATTGCTGTCCTTGTCATTGCTGTCCTTGTCACTGCTGTCCTTGTCACTGCTGTCCTTGTCACTGTCCTTGGCATTGCTGTCCTTGTCATTGCTGTCCTTGTCATTGCTGTCCTTGTCACTGCTGTCCTTGTCACTGTCCTTGTCATTGCTGTCCTTGGCATTGCTGTCCTTGTCACTGCTGTCCTTGTCACTGCTGTCCTTGTCACTGTTGTCCTTGGCACTGTTGTCCTTGGCACTGCTGTCCTAGTCACTGCTGTCCTTGGCACTGTTGTCCTTGTCAATGTTGTCGTTGTCACTGTTGTCCTTGGCACTATTGTCCTTGTCACTGCTGTCCTTGGCACTGCTGTCCTTGGCACTGCTGTCCTTGTCACTGCTGTCCTTGTCACTGCTGTCCTTGGCACTGCTGTCCTTGTCATTGATGTCATTGTCACTGCTGTCCTTGGCACTGCTGTCCTTGTCATTGTTGTCCTTGTCATTGTTGTCCTTGTCATTGCTGTCCTTGTCAGTGTTGTCCTTGGCACTGTTGTCTTTGTCACTGTTGTCCTTGTCTGTCCTTGTCACTGTAGTCCTTGTCACTGTTGTCCTTGGCACTGTTGTCCTTGTCACTGTTGTCCTTGGCACTGTTGTCCTTGGCATTGTTGTCCTTGTCACTGTTGTTCTTGTCACTGTTGTCCTTGTCATTGTTGTCCTTGACATTGTTGTCCTTGTCATTGTTGTCCTTGGCATTGTTGTCCTTGTCATTGTTGTTAGATTTACATGCTTCATTTATGCTTCACTGTGTTCTATGAATTCTATATTTCCTGTTTAATGTAGTATGTATGCATCTATGGTCTTTAATTGTTCTCTTCGTGTTGTTGGATTAGTTATAACTTCTCTGTTTTATGTTGATCTGTTCATCGTGTATACCGTTCTGACATCGATACTAGTCTGGAGCTCGGAATTCAACCAATTATCTTAAATCGTGGAATAAGTCAATACGCATTCCAGTCTAGTGGTTATGTTAAAGAAATTAATTCCAAAGGGTGTACCTAAATAGCGAGCTTAACCATCGATTAAGCAAATAAACTTACAAAGAAATTTTAGTAAATTCGCTATTTCCACATATGTAAACAAACATTAAATCAGTAATTTGGAAAACCGTCTACTGAGTAGGAAAACGAATCTTAACGTATTGTCTTTGTAATGTCATTTAAACATGGAAAGAACATTCATTTACTTCATTTCTCTAACTTTGCTGCATCCGTATTTTTAAAAAACGGTAGAGAATGATAATTTGAAGCATAACTCTTCAATTATAAAAATTATGGCAATACAAATTTAAAAACAAAAGAAATGCTTTTAAATTGTCATTGAAGGTTATTGTAGTCTGATATGTCCATGTCTAAATGTAAAAAGGAGAAATATGCATTTTTTTTTGCTATTTGTCAGTTTTCACGAGTTCAGCGAAAATTAACATGAAATTCGACTTTTAATATTATTAAATTGATAAAACATTCCAGTTTCATTACTTTCTTATAAAAAAAAGAAAATAATATAACAAGATTTAGGGGGAAAACACACACATTTGCAAATAATGATGAATTCTTATTTTATAAATGTTGACCAAAGATACCTTTATATATATATGATCATACAGCAGCAATAACTATTCATTTTTTGCGTTACAAAATATGAATAAAATGATTATTTTGGTTAATTTATAAAAACATCGATAAAATACGAGCAAACTGTCGTATTATTTGTATTTGTTTAATATTGCTATACTATTTTAATATTGCAATTCGAACTTTTAATTCAGTATTTGTATTTGTTGTCTTAAAATATAACATACGTTCATATTTAAATTGCAAACACAGTTTTAAACAATTATGATATATATTTAGTGGAACTATTTGGTTTAAGGTAAAACTCTTCGACAATAGAAACATATAGGTTTAAAAATGGAAAATAGTATGCACCTAATTCAAAATTTAATTTAAAGCAAACCGCATGAAATTGGACATTATATACTGAAGCGAAAAAGAAACGCAACTCGGGAATTTCCGCTGTATATTGTATGTACAGTATTTTGCTGTTAATCGAATGGTACATGGCTACGTGAGACCCTTCCTTTCGGGAAAAAGACTAAAACAACACATAACACAGCAAATAGTATTCCTTCAAAGTTTAGTTATTGACAGAGTACGCGTTTTCTCAAACATATGAGCAAACTTAGGATGCAACATTTTGCAAACTCTTTACGTTAAATACCGTTCTGAAATGGCTCAGTTTTTCTAAGAGGAACTTCAACATTTATGAATTTCTTGTTACAAAGTGTACTGTGATTAAAACGTCTACAACATCACAGTTGTGTCCGTTTTTTCTAACTAACTGCGACTTTTTCTTTGCAAAATATCTTGGGATTTCTTTGGAATATTATGTGGAATTAAGTGTGCAGTATATACAATATATAGTGTTTGAATAGGATAGAATAATGAACCATTTGAAACATAATTAAATAGCTGAATCCTTTCGTTCACTCAGTTCTCTAAGATGATCGCTTAAAATACAGACAGTTGGTATCATTAGGGATTTGTTTGCATCTACTGCATAGCAATTTGTTCTTATAGTTACAAAGAGACTCGTTCAGTTCTAATTACAAACAGATCCTGTCTGTTTGTATCGATTCGACACATACATTGATATGTTACAGATTCACTAAACTATCTGGAATACTCCTCTAGTAGGAACAAATAAGATAAACGTGCAAATTGTGTCTAATGAAATGTCTGTTTGGATTGATAGTCGATAATTCCACAACTAGACTTCGTAAAACGAGTAAATAGATTAAAAAAATAAAAGCTGTAGATGTCATCGCTGTCTAATTATATAACTATAACGCATATTAGTATACAACTATCTACTTCTGTTGAGGTCAATGGTTAAAATTATTCATCTAAGGGAGTGACCATGTATCCGAAGCAGTTAACTATTGACCAAGACGAAGTCGAGGTCAATAGTTTACTGCTGAGGGTCAATAGTCATTAACTTGAACCGAAGTAGATAGTTGTTTTATTATATGTAATCGTATAATTAGTTTGATTACGTTTTGCTTACTTGTTTACATGCATGAGGTCACGTCATGGGAAAGTGTAACGCCATTTTCAGACTACTGACCTGCAAAAGAAGACTATTGAACGCAAAACCAGATTGAACCGGATAGGTAACGTTCTAAAATCAATAGTTCATACTAATGACTTACACGTGACTGCCGTTCAGACAATGAAAACTACGTATTTAAAATGATATATAAAAATTAAAAGCTGTAGATGTCATCGCTGTCTAATAACGCATATAAGTGAAACTTATAATATAGCCCAGTACACATATACACCTGATCCATTGACTATCAGTCATTGTAATGACAGACGGGCATGTATAGATTGCAAACTCAGGTATAAAGTCTAACAGAATATGTAACTTTCACAGAAAACCGCAATATAATAAGCATAAATATAAACAACGTGTGCGACATCCCAAAGGCCGCTGGGGAGGGGTAGGTTGGTGGGGAGGCGTAGAGGAGGTTGGTGGGGAGGAGTAGGTTGGTGGGGAGTTAAACCAGGTTCTAGGGTGCATAACACCTCTCTCTTACCCTAGTATCATCCTTATTAAACGGGACAGTGTCAAAAAAGAAACAGAGAAAGAACTATGTAATTTGTGATAACGAAAAGTTTGCTGGAAACGTTTAGATGTAATAACTTGATTTCGATCAATGAATTCCTTAACATCGTGATATGACCTATCAAAACGAAAGAGCTGTGAGATACACACCCCGTATGATGTAGCACTAGGTACGTCTAAATGTGGGTATTGCGATACAAAAGTTAAATTTCTCTCTTGGCATATGTATGTAATCATTTGAAATCTAGAGATGAAGATTGCTATGAATACACATATTAATTGAATGTTGTTTAACGGCTCATGAACACAATATAGTTTATTTAGAGCCGCCCCAGAGAGAGTGGAAGGATACATGAGAATCCGGGAACCGTGCCCTACTCTTATTATCGAATAGATTCCTATGGTTCTTTAACGTGCTCGGAGGATAGACCGATACACGGGACAGCCCGGTTTATGTCCCCATCCGAAGGACGAGTCTAAGGGAAAGTGTCATGCCCAAGAACACACCGAGAAACTCAGTGGCACCACGGAGGATTGAACCCGGGGCCTCCGGTTATAAATCCGCCGCGCTACCGATTGCGCCACGCCATATAAAAGATTTCCATCCCTTCAGCATTTAGGTGGAAGTAAAAACAAATTATGCAAACCTGATTAGAATCAAATATATGTTTAAGTTGGTATATTTTATCTAAAATTAACATGGTACAACAGTAGAGCTATGTTTTCATTTATTGTAGATTATTAAAGGCAGGGGAGGAAATCTGGGAAAATAATTGTTGCCAGTGGAAATACAAGATAAAACAAGAGGCCCAAGAGGGCCTGTGGCCGCTCTACTTGCTAACACGGCTCTTATAACATCAATGAAGTGAGTGACTGCCATTTACGTTTTTTTGAAAGTTTCGGGCAAAAAACAGCTTTTTAACTAAATCAAGGGCCATAACTAAAGAATCTGGTAAAGTTTGGTAAAGATCAGATGAAAAATGAAGGCCCTACCGTAATAACGAGGCAAAATATAGCATGTTTAACTAAATCAAGAGCCATAACTCCTGTTACCGGTCCGACTGGTGCAACATAGAGCTAAAAAAAAAATTAAAAAATTAAAAAAATTTAACAAAAATATTTTAAAAATTTAAAAAAAAAAAAATTAAAAAAAATTAACAAAAAAAAAAAAAAAGAATTAAAACATAAATAAATAAATCAATAAAAAAATTAAAAAAATTTAAAAAAAAAAAAAAAAAAAATTAAAATAAAAAATAAATAAATAAATAAAAAAACATTTAAAAACAAACAAACAACAAAACCCCCAAGGAACATGTATATTATATTTCAGTTGAATGGATTAAGTGGTTTCGGAGGAGATGTCGTTTGAAATTTCCTTAAATTTGACCTAGTTTTAGCCAATGGCGGCCATCTTCGATGACTGGCGGCCATGAAAAACACAAATGTGAGAGGGACTATCCCAAATATCATTGTGATTAAGTTTCATCAAAGTCCATCGGACGGTTTCAGAGAATATGTCATTTTTAAAATTCACTGTTTTCTCTAAATACATGACCACGCCCTTTGGCAGCCATGTTTTTTGACGAATCCAAATAATTAGAACAATCTTGGTAAAGAGTCACCCAAGGAACATTTGTGTGCAATTATTTTGAAATCCAACCAGCAGTTTCAGAAGACAAGAATTTTTCAACTTTTTATATAATATACATATAAGGAGAAAAAGCCCCGCCCCTGTGGCGGCCATGTTTTTTGGACCGATCCAAATAATTTGAACAACTATGAAAGGCAATCCCTAAAGGAACATTTTTTTGAAAGAATTTTCAAAATCAGACCAGCGATTTTAGAGAAGAAGATTTTTTAAGGTTTTTCAACATGGTTGCCATGGAAACCAAATCCCTTGGCACAATGCCAAAATTTGAACAACTTTGCTTTCCCCTGACCCAAGGATGCTTCCTGTGAAGTTTCAATTAATGTAATACATGAAAGCTCTGTGCCATGTGGTTCCAGAGAAAAAGATTTTTTTCAGTTTTTCCCTATACAAGCCTATGTAAAACTGTGACCCCCAGGGTGGGGCCAAATGTGATCCCTGGGTCACCATTTGAACAAACTTGGTAGAGGAGCATAAGCTTATAGCAAATGCAAAATATTAAACCTCTGGCTCTGGCAGTTTCAGCGAAGAAGATTTTTTAAGTTTTTCCCTATACATGTCTATGTAAAACATGTGACCCTTGGGGCGGGGCCAAATGTGACCCGAGGGTCACCATTTGAACAAACTTGGTAAAGGACCATAAGCTTATAGTAAATGCAAAATATCAAACCTCTGGCTGTTGTAGTTTCCGAGAAGAAGATTTTTAAAAAAAAAATCCTATATAAGTCTATGTAAAACTGTGACCCCCGGGGCGGTGACGAATTTGACCCCAGGGTCACCATTTGAACAAACTTAGTAGAGGACCATAAGCTGATGCTACATGTAATACATGAGAGCTCTGTGCCTTGTGGTTTCAGAGAAGAAGATTTTTTAAAGATTTTTCCTATATGTCTATATGAAAAATATGCAAAACCTCCATATACAAACTTTGGACCCCCGGGGTACGGCCATTTTTGACCCCGGGGACTTTATTTGAACAAACTTGATAGTCTAGGCGTTGGCGATCATTTTAAAAGAAAAACTGTTGAAATGTGTCCAGCGGGTCTGGAGAAGAAGATTTTTTAAGGTTTCGACCTTATATGGTAATGGCAGCCATCTTGGATGTAGCGCTGACCTAATTTTAACAAATCTAAAAAGCATTCATCTAAGGATCATCCATGTGAAGTTTGGTCAAAATTAGCCATGCATTAATTCAAATAAAATGTACTTTGATCAGAAAACAAGAATTTCCAAGAACCTTAAAGCAGTATATGAATTAATATTAATGATTGCATTATACAAACTAGAGTCGTCTAGTTTTCGTCTAGTTTTTCAGACCAAACTCTTCCATAAACGATAATTAATAAGTGCGGATCACGTGGCCTACTTGAATGCATATGTACGGCATATATGTATTACATATGAAACTGAAACACATGATGGTGGTATTATTCGGATCCGGATCGACACCCATAATACGGTCAGATCGCACCCAGTCCCTTTAAATATATATATTAAATATGGTATAATAATCTGTTTCTCAAAAGTTCTTCGTATTTCAAGACATGTGTTGTAGAACGTTTCTGTTTTCCTATATCGTTAAAAATGTTCAGTGTCAGGATTGATTCAACTCCTTCCGCTACATTTGAAGAATCGTTATATCATTTAACAAAACAACTAGCTGTCTGTGTTTAGATTAAAATGAACGCGATTATCGCGTTTCAATAAAGTGGATTCTGGCCCCGTAGCGTGTGCTGTTATTACGTCTTAATTACTAAAAAAGAACGCTTATCTGACCAAATATACTAAAGGAAAAAAGAAACGCAACTTGGAATTTCGGCTATGTAGTGTATGTAAAATATGTTGTTAATCGAATGGTACGTGTCTATATAAGACCTTTTCTTTCGGAAGAAAGCCTAAAACAACACATAAGCCACCAAATATTATCACTTCAAAATTTCGATCATCATTGACAGAGTACGTGTTTGCGTCAAACTGGTGAGCAAACTTAGGATTTAAATTGTTTTCTCTTTACCTTAAATACAGTACTGAAAATTCCAAAGAAGAACTTCAACATTGATGAATTTCTTGTTACACAGCGTACTGTGATTGAAATGTCTACAGCATCGCAGTTTTGGCTTTTCTCTAACTAGCTGCAACCTTTTTTTCTTATAAAACATCTTGGGATTTCTTTAGAATATAACGTGGTATTAAATGCGCAGTATATACATTATATAATGGAAATTCCCGAGTTGAGTTTCTGTTTTCCTTTAGTATATATCGCATAATTCTTCCAGCAGGATATTCCTTAGCCATTGTTTTATTTCTTGTAGGTTTATTTTCACATATGTTGGGTTCAGTAATTAAAGCTAATACTGCTCTTATAGTATTTCGGTAACTGTTGTGGTATTATGGATTGGTAGACATGGTAGAGGGTACATTAAACGGTAAATGTAAAGGGTAAGGTTATAGAATGCATGAAATTTAAACTGGACGCGTTTCCGTGTGTCTCCGAACTATTTAAAGACTACTTTTTTATAAGTAGATAGGTAGATATATAGATAACAGACAGACAGAACACAGATATATAGATCGTCGGAAGGACGGACGGACGGACGGACGGACAAACAAAAAAGTCCATCAATATAGTTGGTGTATGGTAGACGAGGACAAACGTGTAACAACATAATTTATGTACACTATACATGAAGCTTTAAGTGTTTTCACCTGCGGCAAGTTCAAATTGTTTGCGCGGGGAAAAACGAAAAGAAATTACAGATTACTTTTCACGAAAACAACAACAATTCCTTTACTATTCCTAATGATAAAAAGCACATTGCGATATATCTGTACTTGTGTCTTTTATATTTTCCACGGGCTCGTTTATTTTTGTTCTCGTCACTTTGATCGGAACATGCCATCACTTATTCGTTCGTGAAAAAACAAATCTGCCTGAAAAAACGATTTTGGTCTGTGTAAGTTAATCGTCACAAAAAGTGTTATATAATTAAATACATAGACCCTAGATAACCTTTATCACCGAAAATATTCTTCATACGTATTATCTAGGTTAGTACACTAATATTATATTACATGATTCTGTCCATGTAGCAGTATCCCTAAGATTACAGTAAACGTACTGCAATCACTGTGTGAGTGTCTGATTAGTACTGCAATCACTGTGTGAGTGTCTGATTAGTACTGCAATCACTGTGAGAGAGTCTGATTAGTACTGCATTCACTGTGTGAGTGTCTGCTTAGTACTGCAATCACTGTGAGTGAGAGTGTCTGATTAGTACTGCAGTCACTGTGTGAGTGTCTGCTTAGTACTGCAGTCACTGTGTGAGCGTATGTGAGTGTCTGATTAGTACTGCAGTCACCGTGTGAGTGTCTGATTAGTACTGCAGTCACCATGTGAGTGTCTGATTAGTACGTGTCTGATTAGTACTGCAGTCACCGTGTGAGTGTCTGATTAGTACTGCAGTCACCATGTGAGTGTCTGATTAGTACTGCAGTCACCGTGTGAGTGTATGATTAGTACTGCAGTCACCGTGTGAGTGTCTGATTAGTACTGCAATCACCGTGTGAGTATCTGATTAGTACTGCAATCACAGTGTGAGTGTCTGATTAGTACTACAATCACTGTGTGAGTATCTGATTAGTACTGCAATTATCTTGTGAGTGCCTGATTAGTACTGCAATCACCGTGTGAGTGTCTGATTAGTACTGAAATCACTGTGTGAGTGTCAGATTAGTACTGCAATCACTGTGTGAGTGTCCAGTTAGTACTGCAATCACTGTGTGAGTATCTGATTAGTACTGCATTCACTGTGTGAGTGTCTGATTAGTACTGCAATCACTATGTGAGTATCTGATTAGTACTGCCTTCACTGTGTGAATGTCCGATTAGTACTGAAATCACTGTGAGCATTGTGAGAGTATCTGATTAGTACTGAAATCACTGTGTGAGTGTCAGATTAGTACTGCAATCACTGTGTGAGTGTCCAGTTAGTACTGCAATCACTGTGTGAGTGTCTGATTAGTACTGCAATCACTGTGAGAGTATCTGATTAGTACTGCAATCACTGTGAGAGAATCAGATTAGTTTATAATTCAGGCATACATTTTCCTCGCAGGAAACATAAAATAAATTTACAGATCAGGAAGTCATAAAATGGGTGCCGTAGAGAGACACTGCTTAGACAAAATTCCTATACATCACGAAACCACAGCAGGTTTACTGCAATACTGATCATAAACCCTGCAGATGGAGTAAGTGAAATGTGATTATCCTTTGTGGCACCATAAAAGGTCATATTTCTCTGTCGTGTATCGTGACAAAAAAGGCTTTATCTCTTTTAGAATAAGCGATTATAAACAGATTCATTGTACGACAAAACCTGTAACAGTAATATATGACATTCAACTTACGGACAAGGGCCCGCTTTTATGAAACAAATTACAACAAAATTTGGATCGTATGTTAATTTCTTAAATTCTTTACGTTGATTTACAGTTCACAAATGAACGCGATTTCATTTCATTTGCTTATCGTAAGATGTTTAATAAAAAACTTGGCCAATGTCTTTTACACATAAGACTGTTTTTTTTTGTTTTAGAGAGAAGGTAAAATTAATGTATTAACTTATTTTTATCAATCTTTAAGAAAAGACTTTGTGATAAATTCGTCGTGAACTAAGTCATTACATTTTTAAAAAACCCTGAAAAGGTGATCCATTGGAAGCAACAAACACAAGCAAGAGAGAAAGGTAGCAGAATCGAATCTGTTCATCGAGTCTGTTCATGAGTTGTACTGTCAAAGTAAGAACATTTCTCACCAATAGTAGAGAATGGTACCAAGTGCATTTCTCACCAATAGTAGAGAATGGTACCAAGTGCATTTCTCACCAATAGTAGAGAATGGTACCAAGTGCATTTCTCACTAATAGTAGACAATGGTACCAAGTGCATATAACATATATAGTGAGATGATTCCGTTCTCCAATGCTGGAACTATTTGAGAGATATTAAGAGGTCGAAAATGTCAACCACTAACACACACAGAAACAAAGCACAAATTTAAAGATGAATAAAAGGCCAAATAAGACATCACAAACACAAAAGGGTTGACAATAGGGCTACCGCCTTGGAACGGTCAGTGGCAAAAAAAGGTGTAACATGTTAACTTTAGAGAATAATAGAAAACTGTCTTATAAATATAAACTTTTATGATTCCACAAAGGATAACCCCATTTACAACCCCCCACCCACGGCTACCATTTTGCCACTGACCGCCTCCTCTCCCCCCACGGCTGCCATTTTGTCACTGGCAGCCTCCCCCTCACGGCCACCATTTTGCCACTGACCCCTACTCTCCCCCAACGGCTACCATTTGTCACCGGCCGCCTCCCACCCACCGCCACTATTTTGTCACTGGCCGCCTCCCCCATCGCTACCTATGCGCCATTGACCGACGCCCCACCCCCAAGGCCAACATTTTGACAGTTACAAGGCGATACCCCTATCGTTGACCTGTTTATGTTTGCGGTGTTGCTTACTTTGCTTCTATTTGTCCTTGTCCCTGTTGTTTGATTTACATGCTTCATTTATGGTTGACTGTGTTCTGTGTTTGTGGTGTTGCATAAACACAAGTTTAATATTGTCATGTCATGTAAAAATGAAAGTGTTATAAAACATATAGCTATGTTTCTTTACTATGCTTTCGTTAAACGAAGTGAATTTATTCATGATTAGTATGTACTGTTATATAAAAGTAATAGTATTGTATTGATAGTATTGTTAGTTAATTGTACATTTATGCATAACAACCAAACCACGTATAAATTTATGATAAATATATTGTATACATGTTATGTGTTTTGGCCGGTGGCCAGTATCACAAATAATAAAAATATTGAATATTTCTATTTGTCCTTGTCCTTGTTATTTGATTTACATGCTTCATTTATGGTTGACTGTGTTCTATGTTTGCGGTGTTGCATATTTCTATTTGTTCTTGTCATTGTGGTTTGATTTACATGCTTCATTTATGGTTGACTGTGTTCTGTGTTTGTGGTGTTGCATATTTCTATTTGTCCTTGTCCTTATTTGTCCTTGTCCTTGTTGTTTGATTTACATGCTTCATTTATGGTTGACTGTGTTCTGTGAATGCTACATTTCCTGTTTGATGTTAATACCTATTTTTTGGGATACAATGAATGCATTTGTATTTATATATACATCTTTCATTATTTTTTGGGTTTACTGTGTTTCGTGAAAGCTGCATATCTAGTTAGACTTTTGTACTTATTTGTACATAGAGTTATCATTTTTGTACATGGGGTTGGATGAAATTAAAATTCCAGAAATAATAATAAATACAGATTGCATAATACACAATCACCACTTACCCGTTTGAGGATCAGGAATCATTTTTTATATAATGTTATAGTAAATGCGGTTAGTCTGTACTGGTACAGCCTTTTTGATTTAGTATGAATGATGCCATTTTAGAAAATTCTCCTTATGGTCTTTAATAGTTCTTCTTCGTGTTGTTGGATTAGTTATAACTTCTCTGTTTTATGTTTAACTGTTCATCGTGTAAACCGTTCTGACATCGATACTAGTCTGAAGCTCGGAATTCAACAAATTATCTTAAATCGGGGAGTAAGTCAATACGCATTCCAGTCTAGTGGTACTGTTGAAGAAAGTAATCCAAAGGATGTACCTAAATAACGAGCTTAATCATCGATTTAGCAAATAAACTTACAAAGCAATTAGGTTTCTCTTCGCTATTTCCACATTTGTTAAAAAAACTTTACAGCAGTAATTTGGAAAACCGTCCACTGAGAAGAAAAACTAATCTTAAAATATTCTCTTTGTAATGTCATTTAACCAAGAAAAGAACATTCATTTACTTCATTTTTCAGTAGATATGTATCTTACTGACGTTATGGAACTTTTAAAATGCATTAATACAATTGCAATGATATATTGAATTTGCTTTTGTTTTACATTCTATTTTTGAGAAGAGCAACATGATAAAAATTAAAAGTATTACTATATGTATTAAGAGAAACTACATTAATTTATTAGATTTGTTTTTAGATTTACTCTTCACATTACGTGGTCTGAGTATTAACGTTCATACCCCATCCAACCCCACCTCCAAGAAGCGAAAACGGGGTTGGCTGGGGTATGAAATAAAACCTTAATTTCGGCTTAAACATTTTGCATATTGTAAAAAAATCAAAAATATAATAGGTAATTTTAAACAGGTTATATCTTTTTTAATGAAAAAATTGACTGTCCTCCTTGAATGCTAATTTCCCTATCCGATCTTTTTATATTTCTTCATACGTGTTTTATTGTGTACACTTTATGATGGATTTTGTTTATATCTTGTATTCAGAAATATTACATTCATCATATGAATATTTATTTGCAAAAGTTGTGCGTTAAGTATCTCACTTGGCCAGGTATAAAAGTGTTTTGTGGCATGCTTGATCATGTAAGTAACTTTAATATGCGACGATAAAACAAAATAGTCTCATTAAAGACTGTCATGGTAAATATATTAACGACGTTTTGAAAATGGCAATTATCAACCATATATAATTAAATTAATGTTTTATTTATACATACATACAAAGGTGTTCAACTTGTAACATAACACTGTCATTTGAAACTGAATCAAATGTCTTGGCATTCTCGCCAGAATATGTTCAGTTTAACGTCAAGTCTTATGATTCCTTCGATATAAACATTATGAAATGAACTATTATTTGTTTCCTAATTTTGCTGCATCCGGATTTTTAAAAAACGGTAGAGAATGATAATTTTAAGGAAAACTCTTCAATTATAAAAATAATGGCAATACAAATTTAAAAAGAAAAGAAATGCTTGTAAATTGTCATTTAAGGTTTATTTTCTGCGACAAGGACTATCACAACCTAACTTCTATGGTAACGTGATTTACAAACTTTGTAAGATCTTTGGTCATGATCATGTTCATACTATCTTTGTTAAACTTGTTAAAAGGTTTATTTTGCAACGCGCTGCATGCTTGGTGGTGGATCCATTTACAGTTCGCCACTATGCTTTCTTATTTAACTGTGCGATGACCGGAATGACTGAGATGTCTACCTAAATCCCAAAAGGACGGTGACGTTTGATATTTGTCTGCAATCTTGTCTTGTCGTGTTCTCAATGGTTTGTTCTCTTGTTGCTCTGGCTTCTGCCAAGTCACTGAGTACCTTCTTTGTGACCTTCTAGGCTATTGATTTTTTGTATTTATATATAGACGAGAACCTTTATGTTGTACTTATATTGCCTATTAATGCTGTCTTGTTGGTTAGAGAATAGTTCATGACGGGGATTTCTTTATTTACACTGTCCCATTTTATTGGGATGACAGTAAGTGTGAGGTTTGGTGCACCCTAGAACCTGGTTTAAACACCCAGCGGCCTTTTTTGCCACTGACCGTTGAAGGCGGTAGCCTATTGTCAACCCTTGTGTGTTTATGATGTCTTATTTTGCCTATTGTTCATTTTTATATATAGTTGTTCTTTATTTCTGTGTGTGCTTGTGGTTTACTGTCGTCCTTGAATGCTACTTTTTCTCCGCTGCGGGTTCGAATCACACTGGGGGCTCGACTTGTTCGATTTGTATATCTATATTTATTGTTGTCTGATATGTATGTCTACATGTTAAAGGTGGAATATGCATTTTTTTTTTGCTATTTTTCGGTTTTCACGATTTCAGCCAAAATTAAGATGACATTCGCATTTGAAAATTATTAAATTTATAAAAAAGTTCAAGTTCGAATCATAAGTTTCATTCCTTTCTTCAGGGAGTACGTCATAGGGAGGAGAAACGGGCTCGTTTTGCCGATTTATGTTGTCGCGCATGTGTTTCACTACTCCGTGAAAATGACTATTTCCGGTTGTTTCGCGAGTGTGTGAAAAACAGCAAATTCTTATAAATTATTACACTTACAAACTCAATAAAGGTGCTACATGTAAACATCAGTATTATTTATTTACATTGTGTCCTCTGATACAGAGCGTGTATTTGTTTGCATGTTTAAAATCACATTTTACCAGACGGTTCCGTGTAACAAAGATGGCGCCACTCTGCGCCAAATAAAAAATGGTGACAGTGTAGCTATTGCAAACGAGATACGAGACTACGGGTTATTTAGGCATTAATAATAACAAAAAGTGAATAGTAAACATATTTATCTTTGTAAAGAAGGTAATTTGATGGTGGTGATTATAAGACAAAGCCTAAAAAGAGGTGATGAAAATGTGCCTTTTGAGATATCAGCTAAATTTTTAATTTTATAGAATTAAAATTGGTGTGAAGCTATTGCAAACGAGATACGAAGTATGGGTTATATTAGGCAATAATAATAAAAAAAAAGTGAATAGTAGACACATTTATCTTTGTCAATAATGTAATTTCGTGATGTTGATTATAACAGAAAGCCGTAAAAGGGGGCTGTAAAAACTGCCTAATTTGAGATGTTGGCTGAAATTTTAACTTTTCAAATGTAACGCACCTACGATCGATTTACCTGTATCGATAAAATAGTAAATGGCGGCGTTCTAGCGCGACAACATAAATCGATAAACTAGAGCGTTTATGAACTCGTTTCTTCTCCCTATAACGTACTCCCTGCTTTCTTGTAAGAAAAAAAATGTAACTTTTGATTTACGGGGGAAACACACACATTTGCAAATAATGATGAATTCTTATTTTATAAATTTTGACCAAAGATACCTTTATATATATGTGACAATACAGCAGCAATAACTATTCACAATACACAAAACAATGTGAGAAGAAACATAGGAGAAGAATTCTATAAGCAGTTTGCTTTCATTCTAATCCTTTAATGTAATTGTACAATGTATATATGCAATGTTGTAAACCATTGAAAAAATAAAATACGTTTAAACCAATAACTATTCAATTTGTGTCTTACAAAATATGAATAAATTCTTATTTTGGTTAATTTGTAAAACCATTGATAACATATGAGCAAACTGTCGTATTATTTGTATTTTTTTAAATATTGCAATAAAATTCTAACTTTTAATTCAGTATTTATAGTTTTTGTATTAAAATATAACATACGATCATATTTAAATTGCAAACACAGTTTTAAACAATTATGCTATACATTTAGTGGAACTATTTGGTTTAAGGTAAAACTCTTTGGCAATAGAAACATATAGGTTTAAAAATGGAAAATAGTATGCACCTAATTCAAAATTTAATTTAAAGCAAACCGCGTGAAATTGGATAATATATTTCGTTTCTTTTTCGCTTCAGTATATTTAAATACATAGGTTCTAAATGACAGTTTTACATAATTAAATAACGCATTTTTATGATATCACATCCGCTGAAAAATAATAGCTTAAACAGAAGTGCTACGTTATAAGCTGAACACCTCTTGTACCATTCGAAATGTCTATGTACTCATCTAAGAATATGTCTATACTATTCTCATTGTTTTGTGTATTTCGCTCTTGATTGGAGATACGACTGAACTGCAAATTAACTAGTTTAAATCGTTTGCTCTGATTGCATGAACACATTTCAAGCTTTCAAAAATCGTTGTATTACCTTAGAAATATAAAACTTGTAGATCGGGGTTAAATACCTTCAAATATCGCAGTTGTCGATGTTCTAATTCTAAAACGTTATAAGTGGTCCGAGTATTCACTGTCATACTCCACCCAACCCCTTCTCCAATGAGCGAGAACGGGGTTGGCTGGGTATGAAATAAAACTTTAATTTAATCTTAAACAGTTTGCAGATTGTAAAATTAAAACATTTAATAGGTAATGTGTGTAGCAACCCTAAATGTAACACACCGGCAAATGTAACATTTGTAACAAAATTTCGGAAAATGTAACAATTTTCCGCTAAATGTTACAAAATCAGTTTTCGCTAAAAGTTCGCCATATGTAATACAAGTTTAGGTTCCGCTACGCTAAATGTTACAACTTATTAAATATCATCTGGTATGTTCTTCTTTGCATGTCGTTTAAGAAAACTCGAATCATTTTTAACACAACCATCAAAGTTTCGGGAATACACAATAAAAACAAACTATTTTATAAAAAAAATCGTGTACGCTCATTGAGTGAACCATTGTTCTTCTGAAAGGCAGTCCAGTCTTTCTGTGTCCCCAGTGCTTTGATTGATTTCGCGTAGTCTGGAAGGTTACTTGCCAAGAAAGCATAGAACCAAGATTGATTGAACTTAATATCTGTTCTGTTTGGCGATTTTGTAGAGACAAAGACGTTTACAGGCCAAATAAATATTATTATATCTCACTGTTAACACTCCATTATATTAAATTCCCTATACCCGAAAGTGAAGCAATACCAGATGGCTCCTTGTTATTACGTCAGAGTAAGACATTTTGAAATGGCACCCCTCCATGTGGTCGGTATAATGAAATAAATATCGATTGATTGATTGATTGATTGATTGATTGAAAAAACGAAGATGTAAATATCGCCATGCCTTCAAACACCCAAAAATGAAACATACGTTACTGACGCCAGTCGAGTTTTTCTGTTTTCATCGTGTATTAGTCGTTTTTCCTGTTCAATATGGTCGCAAATGGTTGCTATGTTGGTATGCTCGCTATAGAAACTGTCAAATAAATACTTTAGTGTTTAGATCCCGCTGATCTAAGTTGTCAGATACTTGATTTGAAAAGTGACGCCAAATGTCTGTGAAACATACGTTACGCTACTTCGGTGGATACTAAACATACTAGTCGGGGGGGGGGGGGGGGGGGGGGGGGCATTTAAATGCTACACAGATATGCTTTTTATAAAATGAACATGGTTAAAACATTTATACGTATCCCGTTTCTGCAATTTCCATCGATGTAGATGAAAAAATGGGGGTCACTTTTTAACACGAAACATACGTTACAAAGCTTTGAGTGCAAATATGATATACAAGGCATGGTTAATATGTGTAATGTGCTTCTTGACATAGTGTCAATACATGTATCTTTTTTAATAAAACTATTTGTATATTATTATAATAGACATACAATGTATGATGATAAAATATATCCCAGAAGTTGAAGATTCAAAGTTGCCAGTAACGTATGTTTCATAACGTTTTTGAAAAATGCATTAAATAATACAAACTACAAAAAAGATCCATTTGTCTATGTGGTCAACAAAAATGAGTAGAAAATGGTAAAATATGTAGTAAGTTGAATTTTAAAACATCAAAATATTATACGCCAACATCTGATGTCAAAGTACTTGCATTTTGTAAGTTTCGACAAATCGTTAATGAAAGCAATTACAGTTTTCAACCCGTGTCTGTTCTCCATAAAGTAGCGTAACATATATAATTTGTAGTTCTGTGCCATGCCCGTCTGTATTATCACAAATCAAGGAAGTCACTGCTCAGACTTCGAAACAAGTGAATTGCAACATATTGATGAGCCAGTATTAGTGGGGTTATGGCTCGAGCCCGCTTGCGGATAACTCCACTTAGTTGTCGAAATGGTGGTCTGGTGTACATGTATATTTGTGCGTTGATCTGTCCATCCGGTCCTTCGTTCGTCAGAATTTTGTGTCCGGTCCATAAATTTGACAGCTATGGGGATTTTAAATCTAGAGCTATCACGAAACCTGATCAGTACCCACAAAACACGGTCGCGTTGACAGTAACCCAAATATACCAATACAATGTGTTTAAGTTCAAGGGCCATAACTTTGAAAGGGGTGTACACTTCATGGAGATCTTGTCTGCCTAGTTACATTGTAATCACTGGAACACTGTGGAAGTAGTTTGCGACACAATGGTTGCATGTACCTATATATGACAGTAAATCGAAATGTCTATACTCAAGGGTCCATAATACTGCATGACGTGGACCGAGCCGAACGAAAATTATGTCACGCACATCTACACTTCAAGGTAATCATGTCTGCCAAGTTTCATTGCAATCCCACTAAAACCGATGAAAGAGTTCGCGCCACAAATTTGTAGATATCCCTATTTCATGTATTTGAGACCTAAGTTAAATCTGCAAGACCTGGACCGAGGTGAAGGAAAATTGTATAACGCACAAGAACACTTCATGATGATCATGGCTGCCAACTTTCATTCCAATCCCTCCAAAACTGTAGAGGTTTAGTACTTCGCGCCACAAGGTTGTAAACATCCCTAAATAACAGTAAATACAAATGTCTGCGTTCAAGGGCCCGAAACTGCGCAAGGCCTAAACTGAGGCAAACAAAAATTATGTATTTTGCAATCCCTACAAAACTGCAGAAGTAGTTTGTACCAGAAGGTTGTATGTACCCCTATATGACAGTCAATGGAAATGTCCATGTTCAAGGGCTCATAACTCTGAAAGGCCTAGACCATGGCGAATGAAAATTATGTCACGCTCTACTACATGTCATGTTGATCAAGGCTGCCAAATTTCATTGGAACCCCTTTAAAACTGTGGAAAAAGGTACTACAGTAGTCGATCCACTTGGCGCGATTGACGCGCGTGCATGCTGCGTGACGTTAACATTGAGCGTTGGGCGTGAACGCTCAATTTATTAAAATCCTCTTATAATTAGTCAACACTGCTCTATATGATGTGATGTACGGACGCGTTTTTCTACATGTTCGCCATTCTCTTTTGCTTCTGAAGCTGAGCGTGAACTGAGGCATGAGCGTGAAAATCAGTACCCGATCGATTTTCGCGCCACGCTTCACGCCGGCGTTTCACGTCACGCGCAAGTGGATGGGGTCCTACGATGTTTGTACTTTATCGATTTTCACGTCTCACGCACGTCAATCGCGCCAAGTGGATGGTCGCCTTTATTAGTAGTACTGTGCAACAGACCGACCGACCGTACAGTGACTCCTATATACACCCCGCACCCCCCACCCCCCAAAAAAATAAAATAATAAAACTTCGTTTTCTGGGGGTACAATATTTTCACACAAATGTCCGAAACGCACAACATCCAGGTCTCTTGGTCAAAGGTCAAGGTCATACTAAAGGGGTCAAAGCCCTTATATACACTGTGATAGTAGTACTTTGTGTCCAGTCCACAACTTAGGCTAGAGAAAAACATTAGAGTTTCACCTCCCAAAATTGTATTGGCATCTCGGAAATAAAATCATGAACGGTTTTGTAAAAGGTCGTAAAATGAGGCCTTTTTGCCTGTATATTTGAGCCTTCATCCGATCGAAAAATAAAAAGTGCCCACCCGCCACATTTTTTTTCAAAATCCGGATGAGACTAAACATTTATTTTCTCTTGCCTTAGTCATCCAGTGAGGGTTTTTAAATAATTTCGCACACATGTACCTCATAACCAGACGATGTGTCCCACGTAAATTCAGGCCTCTTGTGCAGTTATGGTCAAGGTCACAGTAAGGGCACAAAGCCCCTATAAATTATACAGTATCATTGCATTACTTCGTGTTCAGTCCATATCTTTGTTATCTAATGAGGAATTATTTCAATCAAATATTTCTTCGGCTAGCTCAGTTGGTAGAGCACTGGATCCTCAATCTGGGGGTCGCGGATTCGATCCCCATGCGAGTACTGGTTAGAAATACCGCCGTATATAACTGAATCAAAGTGCTGAAAGCACTTATGGACTCGGGGAGTTCGAAATTGAACAGTTCTAAACTGCAAAGCGTGTACTTACACTTAATTACTATAATTACACCCGTAATTTGTTATTAGCTTAATTGCCGGTGATAAATTGTCGGTCCACTTTGTGTGTTTCCGTTGGTGCTTACAAATGAACGTTTAATTCCATGCAAGATCCTGAAAAATAGAAAGGAATGGAAAAAAAGGAACAACAAAACTAGAAGGTTGTTTTTGAACGAAAACAAATGGCTCCCCATATGGTAGTGTCACAATTTTTACTGAGATAGCTAGATTATAAAGTCGTATGCATTTCAATCCTATTTGTGACTTTGACATTGAGCATAATTATCATGTCTGAAACTAAACTACATTGTATTTACATCATCTATATATTTTGAACATTTCTTCTATGTTATTTGTCAACAGTCGTATATGGTGAAACGACCTTTGACCTCTGAGTGTGACCTTGACCTTGAATCGGGCCGGCAGAAATACGCCCTCTGCACATTGTCTCGATAAGGTCAACATTCTTGCCAAATTATTTCAAATTCTCTCAAGCGGTTTAAGAGATACAGAGCGGACACATACTCTAGTCATACTATAGTCAATGACATTTGACCTCTAAATGTGACCTTGATCTGCACCTGGGTCAGCCGAAATACGCGCTCTGTACATCGTATCAATAAGGTCAACATCCATGCCAAGTTATTTTAAAATCACTCAAGCGGTTCAAGAGATACGGAGCGGACACGAAATATAGTCACGCTATATTCAAATAACCTTGGACCTCTAAGTGTGACATTGACCCTGAAGCTGGCCACTATTTGACTAGGATCGGTGGTAGGAACTTTAGTGGCACACACTGTCACATGATGAATTTCTTGCATGAAATTGTTGTAACAAAATGATTCGCGTTTTCTTAAACGACATACAAAGAACACCCAGGTGATATTTAATACGGTAAAAATGTGTTGTTACATTTAGCGAAAGTGGTTGTAACTTTTAGCGGAACCTAAACTTGTGTTACATATGGTACATGTTTGTAACTCTTAGCGAAAACTGATTTTGTAACATTTAGCGGAAAATTGTTACATTTGCCGAAATTTTGTTACAGATGGCGTTCGTAATTTCGTTGTTGTTACATTTGTCGGTGTGTTACATTTAGGGTTGCTACTATGTGAAACAGGCTATCGCATTTTTTTCAGTAAATCATGTTTTTAAACATGTTTAATTGTCGAAATAACTGTTATTGCTACTTTAAACTTTCCCATCGCCTAATGGAATTAAGGCGGGACCAATTAATGCATGCCAACTATTTATTTTATTTTGACATCATGTCTTACTAGCATTATCACTACACATGCGCTTACAAAATATTTTTTTGAAAATCTTTAATGTTAACTCTGAATTATAGTTATTGAATTACTAACGATATTCAATTAAAAGAAAAATATTTCATTTTATTATAAACGGAATATCTGCAATAAAATGGTCAAGCTTGTATGGTTTTTATATTGTTTCCTACCAATCTTAAGACGTTTATATTATTAAGCGGACGTTCATTCATGTTATAATTTGTGTTTTATCAACACATTTTATGTTTTCATACAAAAGAAGAGCAACATTTTAAAAATGTAACAACTTAAACACAAATATGCTACAAGCAATTGGTCAAAATAAAATAATTATCACACAACCATTTTTAAAGATATTTAAACTAAGAAGATACAAACGTGAGTAATAAGGAATTTTGATCAGTGTACATTGAAGTTCAACGCAGAAAAGATAATCGTCTAAAATCGAGTTACAATTCAATCACGTCACTTTGCTGTCTGTTTAAAATCGATTTGGCAAATACAATGTGCTATTGTAACGTCTTGGTAATAATAACATTATGATGGGACGAGACAATTGGTGATAACTTCTAGTTAAAACGAGCGATATGACGCATTTTATCACTAAGAATGCGTCTTTATTTTAGACACACGACATGATTTTCTTACAATAAATACTGAAATAGTGATGCATTGGAAGCAACAAACACAAACAAGAGAGAAAAGTAGCAGATTCGGTTTTATTGAGTCTGTTCATGAGAGGTAATTATAAGAATGCAACACCTCTCACGCCTCCGAGACTTATGCGATATTATACTTTAAAGCAACACATAATGGGCCTGATGATCCCAAAGGACCAGTAAATAATAACACTACTGATCTGTAGCCCGGCGACAGCTTACGGCCGCCACTCAGCACTAAACAATTGCTAGTGTGAATGTCAATACATACAGAAAAGGTGATCCCTTGGAATTAACGAACAATCATTGCAGTTTATATACTGACACTAATCTACCATCACGAAATGATAATGTCTTATGATAGATCTCGTAGCACATTAACACTGTTGGTTTAGCTGATACATGATACACATTTTAGTACATACAGTTTCTTTATTTTTTTGCATATATTCTTTAAGTGTTACAAACTGAAGAAAGAAGGTAAACATTCCACGAATTCCGGATTTGTCTGTGGTTTACTCGGTGATTATAACGTGAACATGCTCATAATACCGAAATACTGAAAATCACATGCTATGCAATTTTGAATTTAATGCCATTTTCTAAGCGGTGCGACATCTTAATGAAGATCAATATAATGGAAACTGTGGTATTGTTGTTAGCTAATTTTCAATGAAACAACGCTGCAAATATTAATTTAAAATCAATCTGTTTTAGTATTCCAGTTATGATCTCGGACAATTTTCATAACCAGACTTAGGCATTTGCAATCAGGTGAGACATTGAACAGAAGGTCGAGTTCATAAAAAGGTTATACAACCATTGATACCATTGGATAGGTAAGGATCATATTAACCACTGTGCCAATTTGAAATAAACCGTTGGATAGTATTTAAGAATTGATGTTTTGGAGAAATTCAGATAACCGTCTAACAAAAAGTTGACACTGCTGTCATTTTCATCGTCTAGTATCACCCGCCAATCGTACAACCGGATGTCGTACAACCGGATGTTTACCTTTGAGAAATCTTTTAACTATATGTCCTACATCTCTTATATATAGATGTGCCGAAATGCGATGGACGATTTGTACGTATACCCTCTATGTCATCTTATAGCGCTAATATAATATGAAATAGGCACTACCTATGTAACGGGCAAAGCAATTTGATAGCATGTACACTTTTTACCCTCTCTATTTTAAGGTCAGAACTATAGATCAGATCTTAAAGTCAGGTAGATTTTTACACAAATACACTGAACAAAATTTCTAAGTATCAACTTTTGTATCTTAACTAATTTTCTTATTTTAAATATATTTTAGAATAGATATATGATAAGTATTTTGTTTTGACCCATAGTTTGTTAAACATTTAATTTTTGTTTAAATTGTTACATCTTTTGAGAGTTACCCTTCCTTTATATGAAAACATGAAATGTACTGATGAAACATATAACATGAGTCAAAGATCGCTTAAAGATATAAAATTCTTAAAATTGGTATGAAATAATAGAAAAAAATCATAAAAATTTGACCCATTTATCGCAGATTTTCCGTCCATAAAAAAATATGGATAATCTTAAATTACCTCCCTTTAACTTGAATTGAATATTGTTTGAAATTCAAGTAACTATAATTCAGCGTTAACATTAAATATTGCGAAAATTTCTTTTGCAAACGCATTTGTAGTGGTAATGCTAGTAAAACATGATGTCAAAATAATTTTAACTGCCATATTTTAGAATTAGGAACATCGAAAGCTTCACTAATTCGAAGTACTTTATAAAATCCTATATACCCAGTTGTATAAGTGTTATAACTTATTTCTAAGAAAACACATTGACTTAAAAGTTTTAAAATATGTTCATGCAATCAGAGCAGACGATTAATACTCGTTATTTTGCAGTTTAACCGTATCTCCAATCAAGCTCAAAATACACAAAACAATGAGAATATTATTGACATATTCTTAGGTTGGTACTTAGCAATTTGGTTTAGTGTATGTAAATACATATATTTGTAAGGCCTAATAAAATAATACCCGTGTTTACTGCAACAATAGGTAGTGGGTAGGAAGGTCAGCTTTTTGCTTTATTGTGTATATGTAATAAGACTTTAAACTCGAGAACATTAAGATACGGATAGATTTGAGTGCAGACTTTATTTGATCTTTTTCTTTACACAAAAAATATGCGCAAGCATTTTGGGGGAGGGGCAATTATTTTTTTCATCTCTTAAACTGTTATTAGTGAAATATATTTTTTTGTTATCTGTTTAGTGCTATTGAGAATATTTAATTAATCTTTGTTACCCGTTATTATCAAATTCTTACTCCAGTTCCCATCCATTCCATACACAATTAATCATTCATTGTATCAAAGTACTTTGCCCGTTATCTTGTCAGTGCCTGTTTCATATTAAAACATTATTGTTACATTTTTAACTTGCTATTAATGTAAACATATGTGTATTTGTCTAGCCTTTTCTTTATTTTATGTAGGATCTCTTTACTGGAAACACATATTTTGTTCTATCATATAGTACTAAAATAAACTCTTCTAACTAAAATAAACTTCTTATAATCACAATTGCTGGTATCATATTTTGTTATAAGGGGTCGAAATTCGACCCATTCCGTCTCAAAAATGCATTTTATTGCAGTAAACCTCACCTACTTGGAGAACCCGGAAATCTCGCCGTGTTTTGAACCTGTCCTTTTTAAACAGTCAAGAGATTTGTCTCCCTTTATAAGTTTTCGGTCCTGTATATCGAGGTTTTGCGAATTTGAATATTAGAAACTCAATCAAGAAATATGCAACAGAGCTGCGTTAATTTGTTTGTTTATTAAACGAAAACATTGCACAGCAAGGTCACTTAATTCGTATTTTCCGTAAAAATAGCGGAGAAGGTCTAATTACACTAAATCAACAGGATGTGCTCGCCTGGTGCAGTCAAAAGTAGTTCTGTATTAAAGAGTGCTAATCTTTTTTTCTTTAAAAACTTTTTTTAGTGCAGTTTCCTGTTATTTTTTGGCTGTAACTGTATTCTGGACATGTTGTTGATATTTGAAAATGCAGCTCATCATGTTTTTGACAGTTTTTGATATTTTGAGAAGTGAAAGTAGACAGGGTATGAAATTGCAAGGGGTAAAAATAGTGTTGACCTTTGACCCGGTGTTAGTATACAACTGAAGAAATGTTTCTTAGAAGGTATTAAACCCCCTATTTCCTTGTTGATGTTTATAGCAGACATGTTTATTTGCATGATAAAGTAAGTTTCCCAGAATTCTAACGAGGTTTGGGTTTTTAACAGGTTGTCAACATTCTAACTTTACTATGGAAGGGCAATGGAGACTCATTGACGCTATTATAACCTATAAGGATAAATCATGTATTTTTCAGAATTGCATAAAAAATGATTTTCTAGGCATTTATTTTGTTTGAATAGGTGAGCTGAACTCAGAAATAGAGAAAAAAATATCATTTTCAGACTTTTAGACTATTTTAGAGTGTTTTTGGCAACTTTTCCTCAATTTTTCTGATTTTCTCTAAAATTGTGATATTTTTAATTTATTTGGAATTTTGTGAAAGATATATGGCAAAATGTGGGGTATACATACTCAGGGATGCAAAACAAAGCCACCAGAGGTGATTTGATGAGAACATGTTGAACGGTTGCTGAGATATTGCTTTTTTTATTATTTCTTAATTTCGCGACAAAATCGACTCGATTTAGTGCATGGTCAAGCGCAGGTAAATCGCAATAATTTCAAGACGAAGTCATTCGGCATTGCGAAACAAGTCAAAATGTTCTTTTATTAAGTTGTTGGGTTGAATCGACAAGTTTAATTAAAAAACATGACGCAAAATAATTCCTTATAGGTCTAATTACACTAAATCAACAGGATGTGCTCGCCTGGTGCAGTCAAAAGTAGTTCTGTATTAAAGAGTGCTAATCTTTTTTTCTTTAAAAACTTTTTTTAGTGCAGTTTCCTGTTATTTTTTGGCTGTAACTGTATTCTGGACATGTTGTTGATATTTGAAAATGCAGCTCATCATGTTTTTGACAGTTTTTGATATAAATTTGAGAAGTGAAAGTAGACAGGGTATGAAATTGCAAGGGGTAAAAATAGTGTTGACCTTTGACCCGGTGTTAGTATACAACTGAAGAAATGTTTCTTAGAAGGTATTAAACCCCCTATTTCCTTGTTGATGTTTAATAGCAGACATGTTTATTTGCATGATAAAGTAAGTTTCCCAGAATTCTAACGAGGTTTGAGTTTTTAACAGGTTGTCAACATTCTAACTTTACTATGGAAGGGCAATGGAGACTCATTTACGCTATTATAACCAGAATAAGGCCTGTGACATGTAAAAGTCGCACGTCGTAGAGAACGCTTACGCGCCGTGGAAACTTTCTTTACGACGTGTGAAACTTACGATCTAGACCGATTACGACGTGCGAAACGTACGATCTACACCGATCACAGACACTTCAAAATTGAAGCGCTTCAGAGTCCTAGAAATACTCAAAAACATATAGAAAACTCCTGGGTACACGCAATCTTTCATAAAAATGTAAGCATTCTTCAAAATTCATTATTTCTGTTAACAATGGAACGCCGGTAAGTTACTTTTGGCTTTCAACTGTTAATCACGTCTGCGTGACTTAACCGTGAAACAGGAAGCTGGTCAAAAATGAGACCGGAAGTTTCAAAATGGCGTCGTCCGCCATCTTGGAGACAAAATTCAAGTTTGACGCACTATGAAAATGTAAATTAGTAGCATTAGTATTTAACATATTCATTCCCATGCATACATGTACATACGTGCTTTGCCCGTATTACAGGTAGATATAGAAGTCCAACAGGACATGTAGCTTTCACAGAACACAGTCAACCACAACCATGCATTAAAGCAAACAACAATTACAAATTTAATGTTAATAAGAAGGGAAAAACGTGATATCACAATCACAACCGGGTTGACAATCGAGCTACCGCCTTCGGATAATAATTGACAAAATGGCCACTGAGGTTTTAAACCAGATTCTAGGCTGCACCAAATCTCACACTTACCCTATTGTCATCCCATTAAAACGGGACAGTGTAAATAAAGAAATTCAGGTTATAGTCTCAAACAAACAAGACAACATGAATAGGCAATATAAGTTTAACCCACAGATGATCATGTAAATATGGATATAAAAAATACCACATACGCCTATAAATCTACAATGTAAGAACTCAATGACTTGCCAGAAGCCAGAGCAACGAGAGAACGAACCATAAAGGGTAGGACAATTAAAAATGTAAGACAAACATAAAACGCATAAAAAAGATAATCTGTTGCTAGTACTAAGGCGCTGCGAGATGATACAGTGCATTGTAAATACGAGTATATTTATATGTATTGTGACATTAATAATGTCAACAAGTTCAACATCAAGGTGGTGAACATATACTAAAAATTACAATAGATTGTGAATATTTACCACTGGCAGATATCCATCGCGAATGAAACGAAATTGGATTGTTTTGTTCCGTTTAAACATATTATTTGATTACAGTGGGACAGCAGCCTCGGACGGAGATATCGATTATAGTTGTCAATGTTATGAATACATACAGAAATTTAACTTTTGATAAACGGAAACGTAAAAACCGGTGTAAAAGTCAAACAGGAAATGTAGCTTTTACAGAACACCGTCTACCAAAAACAAGCATTAAGACACGAAACAATTAATAACAAGAAGAAGCAAGGCATGTGACATCACAAACACAAACGTGTTACCATCATGATCCAAGTCATTGATGTCCTAATTTTACTGCATCATTTTGTTGAATAAAATATTGTGCATAGTATATTATATATTCTATACAATACAAGTATAATTATTTACATGTCTGAAATAACGTCTGTCTCTAGCCGGAGATGTACTAAAACATGTATTATCCCATCCCCGCCCATGAGTAATAAAGAAAAGGTTAACAAGTTCGTCCGATTTCTTTTTGGTCACCTCTTCACTCAGTTATACTAAGTTGTTGTTACTGTTGTTACAAGTGAAGTTTAAAAAAAGGATATCATTACAGTATCAAATAGATAGTGATACAATTAAATCCTGCATGCATTTGTGTTTCATACAGCAAAATATATATGCATGTCGGACAATATGTCTTACAAAATAACAACACTCATCAAGTAACTCTGTCCTTTTAAGGACAATTAGATGCTTTCTTGTACTACGTTATAATATAATTTTTCTTTCAAAAGTGAGAAAAACATTCCTATAGAAACCACAGCACCCGAACGCAATGGAACCGTATTTCCTGACTGAACCACGAATACCACAAACTAAATCCAATTAAAAAATAAACTGTCATTGAATAGGACATCATAGAGTGGCGAAGACATGGTTACGGACTTGAAACAGTCAGTAGCCAGCCAAAACGATCCACTGGGTAATTTAAATCGATTTTATCTATATACAAACTCGCTAATATCATGTCTTCAGCGCTATAATTGAAATTAAAACAGAACAAAAAGTAAGTTCCATGAAAAGGAACAATAATAATGTCTACATTCAGAGAAATTAGCAAACTAGACACATAAATGTTGTTGTAAAGACATATAAATATACATAACAAGTAACAATTCAGAATTGTACAGAACAACCACATCAGTCTCAGCCAACGAAAAACCAATCTAGAGTACGACCAACAAACCTGAGGTTTTAAACAGATTTTAAGTTTAAAAAATATTTAAATTGGCTTACAATACGATATTTCAGGCATGCGTCTTTTCGAACTACCTCTCATGACCTCGAAATAGAAAAAAGGGAGATGCAGAGGTATTTTTAGGAATGAAAGGGTATGCAAACATTGCCGAAACACAGTAGAAAATGAATATAACTTTATATTTGAATGCAAACTATATGATGATTTAATACTGAAATACTTACCAATACAATTTACACATAATTATCTCTGTATCCATTTAAATCATTATTTTCAAATGAAAAATCCATTAATTATAAAAATAACATATTTTTTTTAACATTTTATTTCAAATATCAAGTGTACATACATTTTTTGACATACAATGCAGATGTGATTGTTACGAGCTCATACAAGTGTTATTTGTAATACTAGTAATACCTCTCTACTCTCTATTAAGAATTTAGTCATACATGGAATGATTATACAATATAGCGTATTGCTAATAACTGCTAAGTAACCTATAGTTCAAAGCATATCCTGAATCACATTCCATCTTTTTTAAATACTATTACCTTTTTCTAAGAGGTACATATATATTGAGAACAATTCAATATTTCTAAAAATGTAACTTGTTCTATATAAACAGAGTAGATTGGAAGACATTTTCTCAATTTGCAAGAATACATATTCGCTTCTCCACTGTAGTTCAACATCTTTTGAAGAATGTGCATCAACTAAAAATGTAGTATCGTAACTCGCTTTGCATTTAGAGAAAATGTATTGACTTTTTAATCTATCTGGGGAAATCCCCCTACAATTAAAACTTCCGAATTCCACCTTACTCATAATACAAGTATATAAATGTGTTGTTCATAAGCAGACAGTTACATTGTTATTGAGAATCTATGAGAAGGTAGTGAAATTTTCATACATAAACAATGACATTTATCGTTTTCGTTCCTGATCACTTAACTTCCTTAACCATGTTTATATAAAATTTCAGTTCGTGTCTATAAAGAAAACTTAGCCATGTTTATATGTCATGCTTTTCACAAAAGAACATGTTTTCAGAGACTTTGTGAACATATATTTTTTCGCGTTGATTGCCTAAACATTGGTGGTTTTGTCTATTAACTCCATGTACATATGTTGGGTGGCCAACATCGCAATAAAGAAATTAAAATTGTAACCTGAGGGATGAAAGTTCATGCACTTATCTCCCGGCTATTTTAAGAATATCGACGATTCGGATGTCACTCTTGCTTTAAGAGAATACTGGTAAACAGTATATCATGCCAACTGCGCAAATGATAGCGACATTCCGTTGCAACTATTCTAAAGTAAACAGTGATCCGGATCTTAGCGTGTGTGTGTGTGTAATTCTAAGGTTTATAGTCCGTCCGCCAACGAACACGTCAGGGTATCCGGATCTTAGCAATAGTGAAAGATAGAAAATATAGAATTTATAATTATAAATATAGAATTATAATTCTAATACACTCATTGCAAGCTTGCCTGCGTGAGAGTTACTGCGTTACCGCCGTTGTCTGTCGTATTCGTCGTGCAAGTTAGCACGTGTGAATAATTATTTTCATTTAGGGCCACTGGGGAGAAATGTGACTGCTGTAATAATTCACGAATCGTCCTCGTTTGAACTTGTCATACTCATCATGCTCAGAGCGTAAACTCGTATCGTTAGATATTCTAGATTTAGGTAATTTTTAAAAGTAACGTTTCTCTGCCTTCGATTGAGATGTGATACCATTTAAAGTGTTTTGGCAAAATGTACAATTAATTGAGCGGTTCTGGAAACAAATCTACTTAGATTTTAAGGTTTTCTCTCACATACATTTGCATAGTATGTTCTCGATTCTTGATAGTCATTGTTATTAAGGACATGACCTACAGTGGTTTATGCTCATTTTTTTTCACGCATACCAGTCTGAGAGCGACTATGAACTTAAATAAATACTCCAACTTGTATATATTTAACACTAGATTTCATATAATGAAAGTAAATAACTGTGTAGAAAATGACGTTATTTGTTGATACACCGAAATCAAGTATAGTTTCAGTATTTTGTTACAGATCTCGGCGAGATTTATTGACTTTGTCTCTATAGCTTTTTCATACTTACAGCATAAATGTATGACTGAAAGGTAAGAATTAACTTAAAACATGAAATACTACTGACTTGATGACTGTTTACAATGTTTACACATATGGAATCCATTTAAATAAATAGGTATGTAGAACTTAACAGTTAAAGAAAAAAGTTTTCTTTCCTCCGAAGCCCTTACATTTTCAGAAATGTTAGAGTTATTACTGCCCTTTTCTCAAAAACAAATCTGGTGATATATATGTTTTATTTCAATTTATCTCATAACGTCCCTTGTTAGCAGTGTCGAACACCCATTCAGTACAGGAGCAGACAAGTCATTTCACGTGCCTGAACCGCATAACTCAAACATAAATAATTGGGGTTGGAGGCAACGTAGTTCCCATTTTGCAAGCACGTGCAGATGCGCGGATTTTATAGTACTCTGTTTAGAAACACTAGTTTAAAGCTTATACTAGATGGCAAAGAAAACAAATCATATCAGAAGTCAGTTATAATGTCGGAGATTTATAAAACAATCGTGTTGACAGGTTTTATTGAGATATCATAGTCGGAAATCGCGGTACAAATGCGAAGATCGAAAAAAACTAGTTTTTGTTTTCTTCGAAATTGCCAATGTTTCAAAACGGGTACAAAAATTGTATATTCTTAAATATTGTTGAAATTGACAGGAGTCGAAGATCATTACCTGATCTACCTTTTTTGAAAATTTCTTATTTTTTCGTGAATATACATTTTGCGTGCCCGTTTTGAAAGTTGGTACCTGCATTTCACTCTTTCAGAGGCTATTCAAAATGGCGGCGACACAGAAAAACACCCAGCCCAGGGCCAGTCAGTCGCAGGCCACAAACCCACTACTCCCTGGACAAATTAACATCATATGGTCAATACACAGTCACAGAAACTAAATATTGTGAATTGAACTGAACGTTTATAAATAGCTAAGGAATGTGCTAAAAATAGCTCACACACATTCAAAGGTCAAATAATGCTGATCCGTGTACATACACAGACAGATCGTTTACACATACGGCCCGATTGACGGTGACCGATGGATTATTTCAATTTATTTGCACAGAAGTAGAATTAAAACAGTGTTACAATCACGATCGTATACAATTCCAAGTTTTGCATGAGTGCGTAATTTACAAAATACAAACAAATAGATCTATTACAGTAGACAATGTAGAGAATTAAAATTGAAAAGTGGAACACACCAGCAAATGCCTGAAATGGGTCATGGCATTGTCTGCACTGTAGCCTTTGTAAGTAAATACACTTTTAATTTATGTATGACAAGTGTTTAACGTTGAAACATGTAAAACGGTGGTGGTTGATATATATTAACTTAATTCTGATAATTTTTTAGAACACATGAGTGATGAATAATTGATGAAAATGTAAGCCTTGAAAATCTACTATTTGTTCATGAATGCCACTTGTGACTTACATTTTGGACAGTATCATCTTCTGGAAAGCACCACTTTCAATTCCAGTTGTGTTTTAAGTAAAATGTTATGGAATGCTGACATTGTTAGCATTGAGAAAGTTGGACAGAGTTATTAATATTAAAAACAAATGAAACAATATCATATATGACTTGTTTTTTTCAGGTCTGCTAAGACTAAGTTAGCTAGAGGCAGTGTGCAGTATTACCATAGCCAGATTCAAGTCAAATTTCCCAGTCTCACAGTATAATTACATCAAGAGCCTTGTATTAGCCAGTATGTAGGTAAGCGCAGCTTCAAGAAATCTATGAATTTATCAATGTTTGTTCTTTGCAAAATATGTGGCATTGTGCACCAGTCCTGCACCACAGACATATTAATAATTTGTTATTAGGTCTGTGCCTGCACTTAGTCTCAGACTTTTTATACTAAAAATAAAAATGGTGTTTTACAGCACATCGACACATAAATAGGTCATATTGTGCTTAGTACATATGTAAAATTAAACAAACAAAATAAAAAGGTCCCTGTATTACATCTAAATTATTAAACTTAACCAAGACCCCGACTTAACATAATGTGCTGGCATGGCCCAGCAATAGCATGGTGGATGATAGCAATCTGGAGCTTCCGGTTCAAGTCACACATGCACCACTGAGTTTCGTCTATGGTTTCGGGCAATACATCTTCCCTCAGTCTTGATTGTTCCTCAGCCTCTTTTGTTTGATTGGGATTGAAACTGGGGAGTCTATCCTCCAAGCACGATAAACAACCATAGAAATTATTAATATATACATTAGTAAGAGTAAGACAGGTTCTCGAATTCCTATGTGTCATTTGGGGCGGCTCTAAATAAGGTATACCGGTAATAAATGTGTTGATTTAGCAGAAAACGATTATTTTTAATTTATTGTACATGTAAAAAAAGTTCTATAATCACTATTCATTTACATATTTCAGTTCTACAACTTGTTACCTATTTAAGTTGAAACAAAATATCATGTATGTCATTTTTATTTTCAGAGCCTTGAGTCCTGAGATGCTGGGAGTTAGCTGAAAATAGTTAGTGATGTCCCAATATATATGGGAGGATTTTATTGAAACAAGTAGTCACATATAACTTTTTACAACATTAACAACAGAATCAGAAATACTTAAACGAACAAGAATAGTATATATATAATAACAAGATGGTGTACAATATTTTATTTTTTTTATGAATCATGAATCAGCAATACCTCATACGGACAGTACTAGCATCAACTTCAAGAAAAATATGTCTAGTAAGAGGATCACCAGTTCAGCCAGCACAATATCATATCAACATGCATATCCGACTGTAGACACAAGGTGGATCGTTGGCGACATTAACTGGATAGTTCATTGGAGTGGCTCAAAATAAGGGCTAATATGAAAATATAAATGTGTTTCTGTTAATCTGACCGGCCGTGCCCAATTTATTTATTGGATTAAAATGTTTTCTGAATTTTATTGGATTATATAAAAGTTTGTGGAATAACAGATGGCAGGAGGTGTATATTACCGGTTATACCCAGAAGAAAAGTGAGTGGTCTTCCTCACCAAAAAAATAACAAACAGATACATGTATATATATATAACCCCACATATGTTCAAATTGGCTTGCACCATATAAACAATAACATATTAAAGGGACATGCAGCAATCTTCTTTTTTTTAAACTCCAAAATGTTATAACTTATAATTTAAATATATGCAAGCGGGTGCAAGTGAAAATAAATTACATTTTAATGCTTGATAAAAACTTGATAAATGCTGTGTGTCCCTTTAATAAATAAAAACAATTATTGTATGATGCAATTTAATTTTTTATGTAATACCCTTTATATTTGGGATGTTTTGATGTAAATATTTGAAATAAAATGTTTTAAATCAAATAAATAATTCATTTTGATATCTGACTTGTTACATATTTTTTACTTAGTCATGAAAGATAATATTTAAGGCCTTAATATGTACCTTAAATGTTTATTGTTTACCATTGAAAGGTGAGGCGGCATATGGTGTTAGTTATCTGTGCGTCTATATCCTTCCACAGTTTTTAACCAATCTTTTCGAAACTTTACATGATCTTTATCTATGATGTCTAGAGGAGCATATCGATTTTGCATCAAAATAAAATTTATTTATGAATATATATTCTTGCATAGTACAATTTTCCACGGATTGTTTTCAGTGCGTTCATTCAAGTCCCATGGACATATTGAGTTGAGATGTTCGGTTGGCATTTTATATTTGTATACATTCTCATCTTCACCTCTCACCGCTGCGGGTTCAATTCCCACTGGGAGCTCAACTTGTAGGTGAGAAAGTGTCGATTCTTACAGATAGCAGTAAGTACACAGTTGTGGTTCTACCCAGGAAATATGGCCTAAAATGTGCTATAATGACATAAAACACAATTCAACTTTAAAAATATAAAGTAAAAGAAATGGCCTTCTTTATTTTCCTTCGATGCTATCAGTATAAGTATTACGACAGTGTTTCTGTCTGATAAAAAATTCATCTTAGGTTTCAACCGACAAATGGTCTATATTTAAACTAATACAAGTAAGATGGGGCCCTCAAACCCTTTTATGTGTGGGTGATATATTCCACGGTTGATTCATGATACTAGCATGGGACAGCTATAGTACATATGACAGTGCTGAGTGCAGTTGCGGATGAATTGAATTGAATATTTAACGGCTCATCAACACAGTACAGGTTATTTAGAGCCGCCTCAGAGAGAGGGGAAGGATACATAGGAATCCGGGAACCGTGCACTACCCTTATTATCGAACAGATTCCTATGGTTCTTTAACATGCTCGGATGATAGACCTATAAGCGGGACCACCCTGTTTACGTCCCCATCCGACGGATGAGGCTAAGGGAATGTGTCTTGCCCAAGAACACACCGACAAAACTCAGTGGCACCACCTCCGGTTACAAATCCGCTGCGCTACTGACTGCGCCAAGTTGCGGATGACAATTAGACGCTGGACAGTCTAATCAAAAACACAGCAACAAATATATTATCTGAATATGTTTAAGAATGTACTGTATGCTTGGAAGAGCTTTCAAAAACAAACTAGCTTTCATGATTTTAGTTGGGGTGGGATGGGGATGGGGCGCATCCTTTTAAATCTCAGTTCAGATGCCCTCCCCCTCCTTCTCTCCATCCCAACTCCCATCTTGAACAGTAGCGATTGTTACGTAAACTTTCCACATATGAGAGGGTGCCCAATACTACCCGCTCCATCGAATACGCGCCTGCAGTTCTTGCGAGGTCAGTCGAGTCAAAATTACAGTTAAATCAAACAATTCGTATTTTCGTGTACTTTTGATAAAGAAATAACATGCTTTTCGTGATATGCAGCAAAATTCATGTAATGTGTGAGCTAAAACAACAATTCAAGTATCTCCTCGTACTTTATTTAACAAAAAACACACGGTTGTTGTCATTTTAATCGTATTCTAAAGATGGCATCTTTTAGAGTTATCGCCCCTCGCTTCGACATTTTACAAGGCGGGTCTGAATTTATCACGCAGTAGAGCTTCTAAAAAAAAAGTCGGTACAGACGAAAATCACGAAACCTAAAGGGGAAATAAAATTTCATGATCAAAAATTGTCACAATTTCCCAAATTATGCGTTTTAAAAAATTCAAAATGGCGGACATTTTTTTTTTTTTGACGTTGCCGAAAGTTGACGTACTACTTTTCGTTGTCAAGCGTGGTTGCGATATTTGAAAGATGTAGGAAAATATCAAGGCTGCTCCCCTACTGATTTAATATTCTATTGTATGACACACGTGTACAACCTGGAACGATTTTGATTGGTTGAGTTAAAACTATAACACTACGCAAGTTTATTAACTGAAACTATTTTATTTATTACAAATTCACCCAGATCTGAGTCATAAACTTATTATTTGTGACAGCTTATAAAAATAGTGCACGTTAGACAAAACATTTTTTTTTTTTTTAAAAAGTTGGCGTAAACTGCTATTTTGTAAAGAGGTAAAACACGAACTCTTTTATACGCAACATTATGTGTGAGACGCGCTGTTACGACGTCACATATTTTATGACGTTTTGGCGGTAAAGTGTGTCTGACGTCGTGGCGGTTCTATGTCCATCTGAACTAAGTTTTACTAATTTGATTGCAATGTTATGTGATAAAAAGGATCTTAAACTCGTTCCCATTCCATATAAGATTTATGAAACTCGTTATGAATTTTTTTTTAATTTTAACTCTCCAAAAGGCTCGTTAAAATTAAAATAATATATAACTCGTTTCATAAATCTTATATGAAATGGGAACTCGTTTAAGATCCTCTATATCTTAAAGTAAACGATATTTGCTAACAATACAGAAGTTGTTCATAGGAAATGCGTATTTTCTTATTAACTAAAATGTCTCCTTTTCCCAATCAAAATCTGCATTTTCCCCCCACGAGGATCTGCAAGGCATTTCCCCTTTATTTCCATGCATTTTTCTTCATGTATACATAGAATAGGATCATTGGCGGCGATCTAATTTCAGACGGTTTGTTGGAAATGGCATGTTATTTGTATAGAAATAAATAGCGACCCAGTCAAAATGACTGGACTGGTGTAAAATTATATTATGAATGCAAAGCGACCATTTCACCTGCGATCGATCTGATGAATTTTAGTAGAGCAGTCCACTTTAATCTACACTCGCTAATACACCCTGAGGTATAACTAACTAGTCGACTTTACTTTTACTGCATCAGAAAAATCAGGTATGTGGTTTCCAGCTTTATGGATTAGAAAGATGATATAGTACGGAACCACAGTGTGTGCATTAAAACAGCTGACTGAAAGATGTCTGACCTAGAAATCTTTAAGGATTGATGTAAGAATAATGTATTTTTTTGAATATTACCTTATTTAAAGTTATTTTATTATGTTTTTTTTCATGATAATTATTGATGATCACTTTAGTTTTTATGACATTGTATGGTTATTCCCCTATAAAGGGGAATACAAAACACTAACACACACTTTATAAAGTAAAAGACGGTAACAGAGACTGGCTGTTTCCTAGACAGTGCCAAGTAAGATATGATATGGCCACTTGTTTGTTTGAATTTGAACTGGACAATATGACGTGCTCCCTTCTTTCCCTTTTGTTTTGAGGTGGGATGCAGAGCGAAATTATATCTAAGCAATAAGTCAAATTTTATATATTTTTTTTGTAAAATAGCCAAACTGCAAAATTTCAAAGTTTTAAAACAAATGCATCATTTGACACCATAAGGTCTTTAAAGGAGTGAGGCTATTAATATTCAATTCTGCACTTGCAGGTGTTTTTGATTTGGAGACACTGTCAATATTTCTAGTTGCATAAATGTCGTTACACACAAATAGATTTCATGTTGTGTTGCTTGGTAGCATGACAGGCATTCAGGGATCACTTGGTTTACATTTTCTGTATAGACTAAAAGACAATCAATTTTTCCGGAAGCGTACATAACATTTCCATATTCTCATATTTCTTAATACTATGCTTCATACATACACATTTGTTTCATTAAACTTGTTGTTCTGAATATTAAAATGTCTTGTTACTTTATTATTCCCAATTCCATTACATAGTCTATGATCATAGAAATTATGTTTACCCCCTATGGGATACTTTATATTATTTACATGATTAATGTGTGTATATACTATATTTATTATATTTTGCCAAATTTAAGTTTTACCCTTAATTAGATGAAATTTGTCAAAAACGGAATATGGGTCATACATCTATCCTAAGATATCCCAGAAACGAAGTCAGTGATCTATTATTTTTAAAGCTGAAATATGCTTAGGATAGACCGTTCTTAGGACTAGCTATGTACCAAATCTTAAAAAAAGTTTTTTTTATTTAAAAAAAATATGAAGAAACTGTAGGAAAAATCCTTAATCATAGTATGTGATATAAAATGTTTATGCTATTATATGCAGATGATATAGTTATCTTTGCAAACTCATCTGAGGAGTTGCAGGAAAGTCTTCATATATTATATAATTATTGTAAGGAATGGAAACTAAAAGTTAATGCAACTAAAACAAAAGTGATGATTTTTAGAAAAGGGGGGAGGTTACCAAAAAATATAGCATTTTATTATGATGGCGGTTTGATCGAAATTGTTAGTAAGTTTACTTATTTAGGAATGGTTTTTTCTACTGGTGGATCTTTCTCAGAAGCACAGACTACTTTGGCGGGTCAAGCCCAGAAGGCAATCTTTAAAATGAACAAATACTTATACAAATTTACATTTATTTCACCAAAGCATAAATTAGATCTTTTTGATAAGTTAATTACACCTATTTTAAACTACTCAAGTGAAGTCTGGGGGTTTATACAAGGTAATTCTATAGAAAGAGTACATTTGCAGTTTTGCAAAAGAATTTTAGGGGTAAAAAAGTCAACACAAAATGATTTTATATATGGTGAATTAGGTAGAACGTCATTCGTATCTAAGAGGTATCTCATCATTGTTAAATATTGGTTAAGATTTTAAATATGAGGGAACAAAAATATGTTAAAATTGTTTATAATATGATGTTAAAAGATTTTGAGCTACATCCATAAAAAGTTAACTGGGCATCACTAGTCAAACATTTATTGGCGTCTCTAGGTTTTTATTATGTGTGGTTACAACAAGGTGTTGGAAATGATACCATATTCATTAACTTAATAAAACAAAGACTGACAGATCATTTCATTCAAAACTGGAATGACAAGTTACAAATGTCAAGCAGAGCGGTGTTCTACAATACCATTGCATGTTTTCAATTCCAACCTTATCTCGAAAATATTAATGTGTACAAATTTTGTCAATCACTTACAAAGTTGCGAGTTTCATCTCATAGATTAAAAATCGAATCTGGTAGGTGGGTTAAACCTAATAGAATACCTATAAACGAGAGAACTTGTGATCTATGCAACATGTTAGAAGATGAGTTTCATTTCATATTACAGTGTGACAGATATACAGATTTAAGGAAACAATATATACCCAAGTATTTCTACCGACAACCTAACATGGTTAAGTTTATAGAACTCATCAATTCAAATAATAAAGGATATATTCGTAAACTCTCCATATTTATCTATAAAGCGTTTCAATTAAGAAATGAGATGATATATAGAAATTAAACTGTGGATATGTTCCTAACATGTTGTGTATAGTTAACTTATATTAATATAAATATGTGTATGTATAAATATTATTATGTTAACTGGTGTTAATATATACAAATATTCATGCAAATTTATAAACACCTTCTCGTCAATGCACATGAAATGTGTACATGTATATGCAAAATCTTTCATTGTGATCTCATACTTGTTGTCTTATATGTACCAACTGCACTGTTACCATGTATTACTCTGTATTTGTATCCTCATGGGCTTTATAGCCTATTGGAATTTTGAAATAAAATTATCTATCTATAAACATTTTACCATGCAATTCCAAAATATTTGCTTTGAAAAATATGTATACTTAAACATTTCTTGAGTATTAGAGTATAAAACAATTTCCAGTTGATCGGATTTAATTGCTAGTAACGTTATTCAATTGTATAGAAACGTACCTCCCTGTTTAAGTACAGATTTCCAGAAATCCAAAAGGGTTACAGTTATAAATCTTAATCTAACATAAAGTTTATTCATTTGTGGATCAAAATCTGGTTAGCACGAGAACTTTCAGCTGATACCCTGGCGAAGTCGGTGGGGGTCAAAATAAAAAATCACAAAATATTAGACACTCGTTATGTAACGTTTAGGACATCGAGTTTAATTCAGAATTTGTCACCTGCGTTAATTATCGTTAATAACGAGTGCGACCACCATTTGCACAAAATACATGCAATAATTCTACGGCGCATTGACGTATCGTAACGCAAAACCAATGCATTCGGCAAATTCCTCCATTCCCGCTGCAACGCCTGAGTCAGATCACGAAGATTATCAATTTGGTGGTTCGCTCTCGTTTTACGACCATGCTCATCCCAGATGTGATCAATTGGGTTGAGATCAGGAGAAAGTGGAGACCATGGGAGGACGTTGACGTTATTCTGCGCCAAGTACTGCGTGGTGAACCTGGCTACGTGAGGGCGAGCATTATTTTGCTGTAGCCATGACGACGAATAAATGGTAATGCATGTGGATTTAGCACGTCAGCAACAGAACGCTGGGCATTAATGTTGCCCTGTACAACAACCATGTCTGTCTTGCGGTTTCCCATGATCCCACCCCAGACCATTATACTCCCTCCCCCAAACCTGTCCTTCTCTACAACGCAACAATCTGCAAATCTCTCATTTTTGCGCCTGTACACGCGTAACCTCTCATCTGCATGACTGACAGTGAACAGATTCGTCTGTAAACAAAAATCGGTTTCACTCTGTCATTCTCCAGTTCAGATGACGTCTGGCAGCGCGGTGACGTCGGGTCATTATTTGACAAGTGTATGGGCGCCGTGCTCTGATTGGTTGGGCGTTACGACGCAAACGATTATAAATAGTCTGCCCTGAGACACCGTACCGCCTACCCGAGACGGTGGCTGGCAACCGACGCTGACGCAAGTGCGTCAACGTGATGTAACGGTCGATTCTGGCCGTCGTCACACGGGGTCTACCAGGTGGCCCCGGTCTGTCGGTAACGTGCTGGAAGTCGCTCAATCGTTTTGCGACAGCACCCGAACTGACGCGTGACCGCCCTGGCCGTCATCCCACCCACTAACATCCTATTTGCCCGATTCGTTTTCAGAAAGCCGTGGCATGTTGAAAACGGTGAAAAATTAAAAAAACAAATTAATTTACTGATTAGCCTCTATCGCATGAATCGTACGACGTGGACTGAATAAACCTGTCGACCACATGTATAGCGTGCACGTGGTAAAGGTGGAAATCAACGTTCCAGTCACTGAGCGCTATGTACACGGTGTATATGAGGTAAACTCTACACGATCGTATTCTCAACATCGCCAGTGTCAAAAATACATGTACATTGGACATATAACACATACACAGACAGAGCTACATCAGTTATAAAAGAGGGACGTTTTTATTATTGCTGCGTATACTATAACGTAATAAGGTATATCAACATAATATGTAAAGAATATGTATTAAAATTGGTTTGAAAAGTTATATAACTCTGCGAAACATTTCTAAGCACTTCCCTTTAGACTGACAATTTATCACTTAAATTGTATGAAACTATGCTTGAAAAGCAATAAGTCAGCCAATAATATGCCTTCCTAGAATCAAACATAAAATACCACCACGAGAAGTAACTCAGTACTCGGTGAATCAATTTTTCAATATCGGTATCAGTGAAGCCAACAATTTCAATTTAAAACTGTAATTAGAGTTTAAAAGAAATCTTTACGGTAATGACATTATCATTATTACGTTGTATAAAATGAATTAGGTTTCCTACTGTTTCTATCTATAATTTCACACTGAGTGTTCTGAATAATGAAATTGGGCATAGCTCCATACTGGTAGGTTTCAATATAGTCACATGAATTTGGTTCGGTTGCTACATACAATTATCTTTAGTTAGATATTGCACGTGCTTACAGAAGGCTGATTTGGATTAAATTTAAATTGTGTCTTTCGATATGGATAACTCCGCCGAGCTGACGTTTATAGCTGACATCAGCTAGGACCTGGGCGAAACAATACTTACATTTAAGAACTTTTTTATAAAAAGATCGGACAGGGAAAGTAGCATTCAAAGAGGACAGTCAACCACTAAATCCAGAAACAAACATGCAGACAAACAAGAAGGCAAAAGTAATAACAAATGCAAACGACATCACAAACACAAAAGGGTTGACAATAGGGCTACCGCCTTGGAACGGTCAGTGGCAAAGTAGGCCACTGGGGATTTAAACCGGTTCTAGGGTGCATTAAACCTCACCCTTACCCTACTGTCATCCCATAAAAACAGGACAGTGTAAATAAAGAAATCCCCGCCATGATCTAGTCTCTAACCAACAAGGCAGCATCAATAGGCAATATAAGTAAAACACAAATATGCTCGTGTAAATATAATACAAAACAACAACAACAATAGCCTAGAAAGCCACAATGAAGGTACTCATTGACTTGGCAGAAGCCAGAGCAATAATAGAATAAACAATTAAGGGCACGACAAGAAAGATCATAGACACATATCAAACGCCACCGTCCCAATGGGCTTTAGGTATGCGTCATCATAGGGTCCACAGCCTTTCCGGTCATCGTACAATTAAAGAGGAAAGCATAGTGGCGAACTGTAAAAGGGTCCACCACCAAGCATGCAGTACGTTGCAAAATGATAGGGTCATAACCTATTTTGATAAACTTTTTAACAAGTTTAACAAAGATAGTATGAAAGTGATCAAGACCAAGAATCGTACGAAGTTTATAAATCACATCACCATAGAAGTCAGGTTGTAATAGTCCTTGCCGCAGAAGAGTCCTTAAATTACTTTTATATTTGGAAAGAAGATCAGGGTTACGATAATAAAATGTGCAAAGGTTTTACGAAGTTTATGGTAACAGTAACCCTTACATAGCATTTACATTCCATACATTTAATTCGTTAACATATCTAACACAACTACTTTATTGAACTCTGTTAATATGGGTTATGTTGATGAAAATATGCAAAAAACGATGACCTTTTCTGATTTTTACGTCACATACTTTTTTTTATCCAGCTTAAAACATACTGTATAAAAATGAGATATAGGGTCCTATAGAAACCACAGCGTCCAAACGCAATGGCATCGTAGGTCCGCACTGTACTACAAACAAGGAGCAATATTGAATTAATGATACAATGAAAAAGACAAAATACAACGGATAGGGTGGAGAATACAGGGTTACCGACTTGGAACGGTCAGTAGGCAATAAGGCCTACAGGTTAGCTTGAATCGATTTTATGTGTACCCAATCCTCGCTATTATCCTGTCTTCAGGGTCCAGACAGACAAGACAGTGTAAAAACTACATCCCCTCAAAAGGAATTGAAGTAATGGTAGTTTTGTTTTTACTTTAAAAGATATATAGACCTTGTCTATTGATACAACGAATGCTTATTTATTAATAATTAGCATTACTAATAAGTTCCAAGGTTTATTAAATGTCAGTGTTTGCCTATTTAGGGTCTACTCATAGCAAACGCCCAATCTGAAAGTTAGAGCAAAGCCTAGTATTGGTACAAATAAGGACAATACGATTTTAAAAAAAGACAATGCTAAAAGAGCAAAGAAGGTAGATATAAAAGTCGAACAGGAATTGTAGTATTCAAGGAAAACACTCAACCAAAATACAAACCAGCATTACAAAGTTGAATAAAAGGCTAGATATGACATCACAGACATAAAACGATTGACAATAGGGCTATCACCTTGGAACGGTCAGTGGCAAAAAAGGCAGCATTAAGGGTCCTATAGAAACCACAGCGTCCGAACGCAATGGCATCGTAGGTCCGCACTATACTGCAAGCAAGGACTTGATAATACAATGAAAGAGACAAAAAACAACAGAAAGGGTGGTGAAGACAGTGTTACCGACTTGGAATGGTCAGTAGGCAATAAGACCTACTGGTTAGCTTGAATCGATTTTATATGCGCACAATCCTCGCTATTATTCTGTATTCAGCGCCCATATAAACAAGACAGTGTAAACAAAACTACATCCCATCAAAAGGAATTCTCTAACAATAAATTACACATCCAGAGAAGCTAACTAAAGAAACACATACAAAATAATAAACATCTCAGGATGTATCCAGAATCGTACTGAACAACCATAGTAGTTGCAGCTAAATAGAAAACCAATCTAGGGTACGACCAGAAAACCCGAGGGACGAAAGCTCATGCACCCACCTCCCTTAGTTGCATTATTAAGTTACATTCACACTAACGTTCGTTTAGTGCAGTGTTGCGGCTGTAAAAGGTCCGTGCTGCGAATCAGTAGTGTTTTTTTACTGGTTCTTTGGGACCAATGTGCCCAATATAGGTGGTTTGAAGCAGAATACAGCTTAAGCCGGTGCTAAAGAGCGTGAGAGGTGTTGCTTCTAACATTACCTCTCATGAACAGACTCAATTAAACCGAGTCCGGTACGTTATTCTCTTAATTATGTTTTTTGCTGTCAAAAATACATGTACATTGGACATATAACACATACACAGACAGAGCTACATCAGTTATAAAAGAGGGACGTTTTTATTATTGCTGCGTATACTATAACGTAATAAGGTATATCAACATAATATGTAAAGAATATGTATTAAAATTGGTTTGAAAAGTTATATAACTCTGCGAAACATTTCTAAGCACTTCCCTTTAGACTGACAATTTATCACTTAAATTGTATGAAACTATGCTTGAAAAGCAATAAGTCAGCCAATAATATGCCTTCCTAGAATCAAACATAAAATACCACCACGAGAAGAAACTCAGTACTCGGTGAATCAATTTTTCAATATCGGTATCAGTGAAGCCAACAATTTCAATTTAAAACTGTAATTAGAGTTTAAAAGAAATCTTTACGGTAATGACATTATCATTATTACGTTGTATAAAATGAATTAGGTTTCCTACTGTTTCTATCTATAATTTCACACTGAGTGTTCTGAATAATGAAATTGGGCATAGCTCCATACTGGTAGGTTTCAATATAGTCACATGAATTTGGTTCGGTTGCTACATACAATTATCTTTAGTTAGATATTGCACGTGCTTACAGAAGGCTGATTTGGATTAAATTTAAATTGTGTCTTTCGATATGGATAACTCCGCCGAGCTGACGTTTATAGCTGACATCAGCTAGGACCTGGGCGAAACAATACTTACATTTAAGAACTTTTTTATAAAAAGATCGGACAGGGAAAGTAGCATTCAAAGAGGACAGTCAACCACTAAATCCAGAAACAAACATGCAGACAAACAAGAAGGCAAAAGTAATAACAAATGCAAACGACATCACAAACACAAAAGGGTTGACAATAGGGCTACCGCCTTGGAACGGTCAGTGGCAAAGTAGGCCACTGGGGATTTAAACCGGTTCTAGGGTGCATTAAACCTCACCCTTACCCTACTGTCATCCCATAAAAACAGGACAGTGTAAATAAAGAAATCCCCGCCATGATCTAGTCTCTAACCAACAAGGCAGCATCAATAGGCAATATAAGTAAAACACAAATATGCTCGTGTAAATATAATACAAAACAACAACAACAATAGCCTAGAAAGCCACAATGAAGGTACTCATTGACTTGGCAGAAGCCAGAGCAATAATAGAATAAACAATTAAGGGCACGACAAGAAAGATCATAGACACATATCAAACGCCACCGTCCCAATGGGCTTTAGGTATGCGTCATCATAGGGTCCACAGCCTTTCCGGTCATCGTACAATTAAAGAGGAAAGCATAGTGGCGAACTGTAAAAGGGTCCACCACCAAGCATGCAGTACGTTGCAAAATGATAGGGTCATAACCTATTTTGATAAACTTTTTAACAAGTTTAACAAAGATAGTATGAAAGTGATCAAGACCAAGAATCGTACGAAGTTTATAAATCACATCACCATAGAAGTCAGGTTGTAATAGTCCTTGCCGCAGAAGAGTCCTTAAATTACTTTTATATTTGGAAAGAAGATCAGGGTTACGATAATAAAATGTGCAAAGGTTTTACGAAGTTTATGGTAACAGTAACCCTTACATAGCATTTACATTCCATACATTTAATTCGTTAACATATCTAACACAACTACTTTATTGAACTCTGTTAATATGGGTTATGTTGATGAAAATATGCAAAAAACGATGACCTTTTCTGATTTTTACGTCACATACTTTTTTTTATCCAGCTTAAAACATACTGTATAAAAATGAGATATAGGGTCCTATAGAAACCACAGCGTCCAAACGCAATGGCATCGTAGGTCCGCACTGTACTACAAACAAGGAGCAATATTGAATTAATGATACAATGAAAAAGACAAAATACAACGGATAGGGTGGAGAATACAGGGTTACCGACTTGGAACGGTCAGTAGGCAATAAGGCCTACAGGTTAGCTTGAATCGATTTTATGTGTACCCAATCCTCGCTATTATCCTGTCTTCAGGGTCCAGACAGACAAGACAGTGTAAAAACTACATCCCCTCAAAAGGAATTGAAGTAATGGTAGTGTTGTTTTTACTTTAAAAGATATATAGACCTTGTCTATTGATACAACGAATGCTTATTTATTAATAATTAGCATTACTAATAAGTTCCAAGGTTTATTAAATGTCAGTGTTTGCCTATTTAGGGTCTACTCATAGCAAACGCCCAATCTGAAAGTTAGAGCAAAGCCTAGTATTGGTACAAATAAGGACAATACGATTTTAAAAAAAGACAATGCTAAAAGAGCAAAGAAGGTAGATATAAAAGTCGAACAGGAATTGTAGTATTCAAGGAAAACACTCAACCAAAATACAAACCAGCATTACAAAGTTGAATAAAAGGCTAGATATGACATCACAGACATAAAACGATTGACAATAGGGCTATCACATTGGAACGGTCAGTGGCAAAAAAGGCAGCATTAAAAATACTGATGATGGAGATATGTTGGAAGCAAAAAACATAATTAAGAGAATAACGTACCGGACTCGGTTTAATTGAGTCTGTTCATGAGAGGTAATGTTAGAAGCAACACCTCTCACGCTCTTTAGCACCGGCTTAAGCTGTATTCTGCTTCAAACCACCTATATTGGGCACATTGGTCCCAAAGAACCAGTAAAAAAACACTACTGATTCGCAGCACGGACCTTTTACAGCCGCAACACTGCACTAAACGAACGTCAGTGTGAATGTAACTTAATAATGCAACTAAGGGAGGTGGGTGCATGAGCTTTCGTCCCTCGGGTTTTCTGGTCGTACCCTAGATTGGTTTTCTATTTAGCTGCAACTACTATGGTTGTTCAGTACGATTCTGGATACATCCTGAGATGTTTATTATTTTGTATGTGTTTCTTTAGTTAGCTTCTCTGGATGTGTAATTTATTGTTAGAGAATTCCTTTTGTGGGATGTAGTTTTGTTTACACTGTCTTGTTTATATGGGCGCTGAATACAGAATAATAGCGAGGATTGTGCGCATATAAAATCGATTCAAGCTAACCAGTAGGTCTTATTGCCTACTGACCGTTCCAAGTCGGTAACACTGTCTTCACCACCCTTTCTGTTGTTTTTTGTCTCTGTCATTGTATTATCAAGTCCTTGCTTGCAGTACAGTGCGGACCTACGATGCCATTGCGTTCGGACGCTGTGGTTTCTATAGGACCCTATATCTCATTTTTGATAATGAGATCCTTTTGAAGAAACAAACACAACCAAGCAATAAATTAGCAGAGGCGGCTTTATTAGCCTGTTCATGAGAGGTAATGAAAGAAGAACAAGAAATATCACTGTAAGTGATAAATGCCCCCCGAAGTGTCCTTTGACCTCTAAATATTACTTTGACCTTGGAGCTATGGACCTGTATTTTGTGCACGACATGTCATTTGGTTGTGGTGAGCACTTGTGCCAAGTTATTTGAAAATTCGTCCAGGCATGCACAAGTTATTGGCCGGACACGATTTGACCTATGACCTCTAAGTGTGACCTTGACCTTGGGGCAAGAGACCTGGATTTTGTGCGAGACACATCGTCTTGTTGTGGTGAGCAATTGTGCCCAGTTATTTGAAAATCCAGAGAATTTGCGAATGCCAGAGTTATTGACCGGACACAATTTGACTTTTGACCTCCAAATGTGACCTTGCCTTGAAGACCTGGGTTTTGCGCGCGACACATCGTCTTGGAATGGTGATCACTTGTGCCAAGTTATTTAAAAATCCCTGCAGGGGTTGTGACGTTACGGTCCGGACACGAAATTGTGTACCTGTTTTTGACCTATGAACTGCAAGTGTGACCTTGACCTTTGAGATACGGACATGGGTTTTGCGCGCGACACATCGTCTTGTTATGGTGATCACTTGTGCCAAGTAATTTAAAAATCCCTATAGGGGTTGTGACGTTACGGTCCGGACAAGAAATTGCGTACCTGTTCTTGACCTATGAACTTCAATTGTGACCTTGACCTTTGAGGTACGGACCTGGGTTTTGCGCGCGACACATCGTCTTGTTATGGTGATCAGTTGTGCCAAGTTATTTAAAAATTCCGGCTGGGGTTGTGACGTTACGGTCCGGACACGAAATTGCGTACCTGTTTTTGACCTATGAACTTCAAGTGTGACCTTGACCTTTGAGGTACGGACCTGGGTTTTGCGCGCGACACATCGTCTTGTTATGGTGATCACTTGTGCCAAGTCAATAAAAAATCCATGCAGGGGTTTTGAAGGTAGAGTCCGGACACGAACTGCGGAATGACGGACAGACAGAATCCGGACAGACGGACGGTGCGATTACTATATGCCCCTGATTATTTTTTTCGGGGGCATAATAACAGTTTAATCTGCAAATGAATTATAAGTTTAGTTATTTAGTTTAGAATACAAATGAGATTACTTTTTATCATGTCTGAAAATGTTTGACACATTCATATATAAGATATTTAAAGAGATCCCATACCATATAAGATTTATGAAACGACTTATGAGATAGTTTAATTTTAACGAGACATTTAGCGAATGAATGAATAATTCATAGCGAGTTCGTACATAATTGGGACGAGTTTAAAATTCTTTGTAACGCATGACATTACAATAAAACATGTAAAAAAACATTATATTGGACAGAAAACCGCCACGACGTCAGACATTCTTTAGCGCCAAAACTACATGTGACGTCATAAAAACATGTCCTTTATTGCCGAAAAGTCATGGGAATTGATAATATCATTTCTTAAAGAGTTTGTATTTAATCTCGCTAAAAATGACATTGTACGACAGTTTAACAAAAGTTATGTTATTTGTATAACGTTCATGATTGATTATGAGTTTTTTGTAAATAATACGTTTATGACTTAGATCCGGATGAATTTATAATAAATAAACTAGTTTCAACTATTACAATTTGCGTAGTGTTACAGATTTAATGCATCTCATGCCCAACCAATTTAAATCGTTGCAGTTGTTATTACAAATGTGTAACAATAAAATATAACATGGATGTTCGACACGAATAACAGAATAACAAGTGAAATTAAGTGATATATATGTTAACTATTTCCTATAACCCTTGAATGTTTCACATACTTTTGTATTAAGTTTTGCATTGGTTATTGACAACTGTCAAATAACCATATCCATATCAGAAGGTAATCAATGTTACAGTATTCAAACTTTAACCGAAAACATGAAATTCCCAAATACCTTTATACACAACCTAGGTTCAAAAATCAAACTTTAATAAGTGCAGTATGTAAATGCTCTTTGCGACCATTATTCTATTTTAACAAAAGAAGCTTTAACATTTATTACTATTTAATATATTGTTGTGAGTTTGACATATACTGAAAAAATAAAGTTTAGCAAGCCCTTATGCACATCTAGCTTAAATAAATGTAATGTTATTTTATATTGTGAAGTATTTTAAATCATCGGCATGACTTAGGTTGATCTTCTCTTTCGCTTTACCTGTTTTCGGGCATTTGTTGATTTACATTTATAGTTTATATTATTACCATATCATCCCGTATTTGTCAATAGTTTTATCTTTATATATTTACATTAGTTTTTAATTAATCCTTCATTTCTTCATCTTTCATCTGTTTTTGCGCACAATATGACCTATTTATGTGTCGACGTGCCATAAAACACCATTCATTCATTCTTTTTGGTTTACTTTTTGTATTCCTTTGAAAGTATCAGAGTTAATTCCCATTTAGTTAAAACATACTATTTCACATTTAAAAATACATATAAGGTAAAGAGCAAGATTAAAATTATAAAATAACTGATATGGGTTTCAAGTTATAAAAACCGCTAAAACAATCGACAATTTCCTTGCCATTATAAAGATATAGGGAACCAAAATTTGCCATTTGTGAAATTACCTCCCTTTACATTGAAATAAGAGCGAAATTATAATTTCTGTAAAACAGATAGATTACTCCATGTTGCTATTTTTTGGCATATTTCTTTGGAGACGTATTCCCTTAATACAACTGATAATTATGTAAGTTATATTGCCCATACCGCTTCTACACATATCCTGGAATCTAGTAAACGGGATTTATAAGTTATTTACTTGCTAAACCTATTTTTATCAGTATATATACGTTTTTATCGTGTCACTTGAAATTCACATCCAAATAAACCAAACAAGTTGATTTTAAACGTTTTGCTGCCTAGCTTCAATACTTTCCATGGACGCCATTATTCAAATTATTATGGGGTTAACCGTGCTACTTCATTTTAATTGATTGCTTTGTGGAAGATCCTCACATTCAAAAAATGTTTCCGTAATTGTGCGCATATATCATGATTGGAATGTTATTTAGTAGTAGCTTTGTGACCTCACTTAACCTTAACTCAATACATCAAGATAAATATTCCAAGAAAAGTCGAAATTATGACAGATATTATCCCGTCTTAGAACAGATGATAACATGTGATTGATAGTACACGTTAGGTCCATCTTGACTTTCGTTTATGAGCTTTGTTGTATGCGTTATATGAAATCCTCCGACATTCTGCGATATTTTTCAATGTTAAAAGCACTAAAACTGAGCCTGTGGCGTCGTTTTTGTCTGGCAATTTACATATGTGTCTGATGCTATTAATAATCAAATGCATATGCTATGATAAAACTGTTGATGAATAATGATTATGGCATACACATAAGGAAACTCCGAGCATGTCGGCGCTGGGTAAGTCATTGTGACACTTATAGTCATTAGCAAGTAAAAGCAACATGATACGTCTACACGATACAAACAGTAAAAACAACATGATACAAGTACAAGATACACACAGTAATAACAACATGATACATGTACAAGATAATGATACATGTACAAGATACAAACAGTAAAATCAACATGATACAAGTACAAGATACAAACAGTAAAAACAACATGATACATGTACAAGATACAAACAGTAAAACAACATGATACAAGTACAAGATACAAACAGTAAAAACAACATGATACATGTACAAGATAATGATACATGTACAAGAAACAAACAGTAAAAACAACATGATACAAGTACAAGATACAAACAGTAAAAACAACATGATACATGTACAACATACAAACAGTAAAAACAACATGATACAAGTACAAGATACAAATAGTAAAAACAACATGATACATGTACAACATACAAACAGTAAAAATAACATGATACAAGAACAAGATACAAACAGTAAAAACAACATGATACATGTACAAGATACAAACAGTAAAATAAACATGATACAAGTACAAGATACAAACAGTAAAAACAACATGATACATGTACAAGATACAAACAGTAAAATAAACATGATACAAGTACAAGATACAAACAGTAAAAACAACAAGATACATATACAAGATACAAACAGTAAAATAAACATGATACAAGTACAAGATACAAACAGTAAAACAACAAGATACATGTACAAGATACAAGAAGTAAAATAAACATGATACAACTACAAGATACATACAAGTAAAAACAACATGATACATGTACAAGATACAAACAGTAAAAACAACATCATACAGGTACAAGATACAATCAGTAAAAACAACACGATACATGTACAAGATACAAACAGGAAAGTGATACAAGTACAAGATACAAACAGTAAAAACAACATGATACATGTACATATACAAACAGTAAAAACAACATGATACAAGAACAAGATACAAACAGTAAAAACAACATGATACATGTTCAAGATACAAACAGTAAAAACAACACGATACATGATACATGTACAAGAAACAAACAGTATAAACAACATGATACAAGTACAAGATACAAACAGTAAAAACAACATGATACATGTACAAGATACAAACAGTAGAAACAACATGATACAAGTACAAGATACAAACAGTAAAAACAACATGATACATGTACAAGATACAAACACTAAAAACAACATGATACAAGTACAAGATACAAACAGTAAAAACAACATGATACATGTATAAGATACAAACAGTAAAACAACATGATACAAGTACAAGGTACAAACAGTAAAATCAACAGCAAAGTTCATAAAGACATAGAGAATACAAGGTTAGTGCCGTGGATGGAGAAAGTTTATCTGGTGAGGCTAAGAAAACTAGGAAGGTCGAGGCTAGGAAGATCTATCAACAGAAAACAACAATGAAGTTCAAATATTTAGATATACAAGACACAAACAAAAACAACAACAAAAATAACAACAACAACAACAACTGCGAAGTTCAACTACTTACAAATCCAGGAAACAAACACCAAACTCTCAATTTAGATTTACAGGAAACATACACCAAACAACAATAAAATTGCAATATTTTAGTATGCGAGTCAAAAACATAAAACAATGACGTTCACATATTTAAATATATGAGACGATGTTTTTATTCTGTTATGTAATTAACACTGTTTCCAGAACGTTATTATCTAATTACCTAAACACATCTACGGAGCAGTCCAAAATGTTACTTCATTATTTTATAACTGCATTTCGGGAATGGCTAAATGAAAGGAAATGTGTCGGCAAAAATGTACAAAACTAAAATTGTCATTGGTATTCCAAAATTACAATTATGATGTTTTATGAATATTGAACAAGGAGAACTATGACAAATATAAATAAGTAGACGCACTCTTCCGTGCTTTAAGGTTGAAAGTGACGATGTCGTAGAAAAGCACGGAGCTTAATGTTAATGTTAATACAATATTAAATAATATCAACGTTTAATACAAAACAGTTAATGCAAAAATGAAATATAAAAACATTTTAAAATCCTATATATTTTCTTCAAAACATATGTGTTAATAAATTAAGAACACCGGTATATATATATATATGAAATAAATATGTCTTTTGGAATAACTATGCTATTTATTTTCTCAATACTTTGAATATTTTTGCTAAAATCGATCTCTTGTTCTCGTTCCGAAGTCGTGACATTACGTGGTCCGAGTATTAACTTTTATACCCCATCCAACCCCTTCTCCAAGAATCGAAAACGGGGATTGCTCGGGTATGAAAACAAACCTTAATTTCGGCTTAAACAGTTTGCATATTGTAAAATTAAAACACGTAATAGGTAATTTCAAACAGGTTATCGCATTTCTACAGTACAAAATGTTTTTAAACGTGTTTTATTGTTGAAATATCTTTAAAATCCTGCTAATATAAGCGTTCCCATCGCTTAATGGAATTAAGGCGAGACTACGTAATGTATACTTATCCAACAATGCTGTAAAATATTTATTTAATGCAAATCACGAATAATACTATATTCCAAATAAATATCAATTAAGTTTACCATTTATAAAATGTTTCATCATTTATAAGGTTATGTTGTTGTTGGCGTTCAGGGCGACGTCGTAGCACACTAATGAGGAGTAGTAAAAGACTACAGTACGTGGGGTTGTAAAAACTCGTATTTCTTGAAATATGTTTCAAAGAGTTTTATAATATTTACTGATTTAAAAGTGAAAGTTTTGACCTTTATTGCCAAACACTTTAATTTACTTGATTTATAAAAGTGTATTAAAACTTAAATTTTCTTGATCCATAAACGTGTATTAAAAACTATTAAAAATGTCCAAGTAATATTTCAACGGCCCTGGTATAAGGCTTTACAGCAAGTTATTCAGGGCGAATATAATATGCCTTCGGAAAAAAAATGCCAAAAGGTCTTGACGCCATCTGGTACTGGTCGGAAAGTGGGGTTTCAAACTTTGTACTGCCAGACCATAGGTATTGTTTTGCCACAGCCCCATTCACTTTACTGACCTTACACTAGTAACTACAAAAATCATTTTATTAAACGGCTAGATGTAAGTGTTTAGGTCTTATTCAAGATATTAGGCTTAAAATCTCTCTCCATATAACATCTCTTATTATAAAATGTGTAAATGACTTTAACATATTAACAATGTTAAAAGGTTCAGACTTCGGATCTGATTAAAAATCCCTAATATTGTTATGTAAAACCCCTTGAAGACCGAAGATAGACTATGGTTCCTGTACCTATTCTTGTGCTTCTCCATCCTCACTGAAACAGATATCATATAAAAGGTTCTCTAAGTCAAACCGAAAACATGCACTGGAACATGAAGCATGCATATATCGTCCTTCTTTACATAGAGAAGAAGATATGCTACAATTCTGGGTTCCAAACTAAGAAACTAAGCCTGTTAATATAATTGGGAAAAAAACACATTTAGAATCAAATTTAAGAAAATTCCTTAACAATTCGGCGCCTTCATTTACAATCCTTAAAAGGAATACAAACAAAATAAAATAAAAATAACAGATTTCAAAACTACAGAAATTACAACATGGTGTTTTTCACCACTCAATGAATGATAACTCGCAAACAAAATCACAAAACAAGATAACACTCACCGCATGGGAAATGAAACAAAGAAAGTGCTATATCTAGCAGTATCGTTGCGGGGCCTGGGAATGTCTGTTTTAGGTGATTAGAGTGGAAATGTTCCATTGAATTATAATAATGATCTGGTAACAGAGCTGTGTGAGTGATTTGCACCGAGCTACATCTTAGTCAACTCAGGGAGAGACAAGCAGCTGGAGTCGTTACCTGAGATGGGCCAGAGTATAGAAATATTAATTCATTTGGCGTATTCAACTTTTAAATTCAATGTTAGAATGTAAGATACACGCTGGTTGAATAGCAATTAATAGATGCTCTTGCAGATTCAGATATGGGCATAAAGATTAATCAGTCAAAACCATCTATTCTCAACAATACATTACGCTGTGCAGAAGCAAAAGAAAACAGATTGATAAAGCCGACACTAACAGCCTGCTGCATGAACGTATGGTTGGAATGCAGGAACTTCAGTTTTCAGTGAAGTACATGCCGGAACGAATACAGGCCAAAGAAGAAGGAGCTAAAATGAGGCTAAACAAGTTCTCTAGTAAATTAACGAATGATGAACTAAAAATGAAACCACAAGCATATGATGGTTCATCCGAAATATCAAGTAAAGTCACTCCACTTAGCAAGCAGTGTGAGCGGTAACGCTAGATCAGTCTTGAGTGAATTGAGTGAAATACAGAAAAGAGATTATGATAGTCTTGTAGAAGTGCTCAGAACAAGATATGGGACCAGAAACAAAGCTGAAATGTATAGATCACAGTTAAAATCAATAACTAGAATCAAAGGGCTGTCAATCTCAGATTTGCACTCCATGTGATACAATTATCTAGACAAGCATATCCTGATGCAAATTCTGAATTGATTGAAATTTTAGCATTAGCTTATTTCATTGATAGTCTTGATGATTTAGAAACAATATTAAAGTTGAGAGAATGTTGTCTGAAAACTGTTGACGAAGCCGAAACCATTTTTGTTCGACTTGAAGCGCACAAATTGGCAGACCAACAGAGAATGAAACCAGTTAACGTACACGCATAAAATAGTCATCCAAGTCAAGATTTAGTTTATGAACTAAATTAGAATTATTTACACAAAAGTTGACCAGCTTAGCTCGACTTCTTCAGATACACAGGAAAAAGATACACACAATAGATATCAAAACAACAACAGATATCAAAATAACAATAATTACAGAAAAGAAAATACCTCATACAGAACACCTGCAACTCAGAATCATAACCATCGAAATAGCCATCATACCCATAACAAACATGCCAACAGACAATAGCCATCATACCCATAACAAACATGCCAACAGACAGCTATCATACCCATAACAAACATGCCAACATCATACCCATAACAAACATGCCAACAGACAATAGCCATCATACCCATAACAAACATGCCAACATCATACCCATAACAAACATGCCAACACACAAGGTTTTGGAGGTAATGGATAAAAGAATTATCAAGGAAACAGATCTCACAACTACATATCTAGAAATCAAGATGGGAGAAACACAGAAACTCAGTATAATACAAAGTTTCAGGGAAACATGTCAAGTTGGAGGACCACAACCAGACCACAAACAAACTAAGTTCCGATATTATACATTTAAACAGCTTAGGAAGTGAAAAAGGTTATTATTGTGATACTCTGGTGAATGGAAATATGATTTGTTTTCTCTGTGATTCGGCTGAAAATGTTTCAGTTATAAATAGTAAAGTCATAGATAGTTGGAACCAAGATTCAAAACCCAAAATATTACCAGTAAAATCAATGCTTTTAACAGTTACTGGTGAAAATAACGCATTCTTTGGCAAATGTAATGTGTTTGGGTGATCATCAATTTAATCATGTGATGCTGATTTCAGATATTGTTCAAAACGGAATTTTAGGTATAGATTTTATGAAGGCTCACCAATGTGATTTTATTATTAATAAAGATAACATTCAATGCCATATGAAAAATGAAACACAACCTACTTGTTGTAGGGTATCATTAGTTGAAAATGTTGAAATATCTCCAAATACTGAGGTCATTGTTAGGGCAAATATATCATATTGATAAGAAAAGATGTTGTATGGTAGGAGGTATAGAAAGTTTTATTCAAAAGGCAGGGTTGTTGGTGCCTAAAGTTCTAGTAGATCCAAAATCTGGTGTGTTCCATCGCGGTTGGCAAATTTAACCGATAAACCAGTCAAACTATTTAACGATACAGTGATGGCTAATATTCAACCAGTACCTGGCCTAATATTCATCAAACTTCTGAGCACAAGAACTCAGACTCGACTCAAAATCTCAATTTGTTTTTAATCAAAAAAAAAAAAAAAATACAAGCAAATTGCTATATTTGCTTACAGAAACGAGTAATTTGAAAGGTAATTTAACAGAAAATTTCTGAAAATCATAATTCTTACACATACTTTTGTGATTATAGGGTTTGCAAAAAATGAGATTTTGAGTCTGAGTCTGTTTCTTGTGCTCAAAGATTTGATGAATTTAGGTGAATATTGAGTGTAAATCAGTTAATAAAGCAGATATTGGTAGTTCGAAAATAAATGATGTATTGCCAGAAAAATTAACAGAACTTTTTGATAAATCAACAAGACTTTAGATAATGAACAAACTCAACATTTATATCAAATTTCGATAAAACATCAGAATGTTTTTAGTAAAAGTTCAAGTGATATAGGTCATTCTAGTTTAGCAAAACACACAATTGATACGGGTAATGAAAAGCCGATCAAAAATATCCATACAAGATTCCTTAAGTAGCAGAGGAAGAGATACAGAAAATGGAAAAAGGGGGCATTATTGCCTATTGAAAAATATCCACAAAGTGCATGGAATGCCCCGATAGTCATGATAAATAAACCAGATGATAGTATACGGTTTTGCTGTGATTTTCGTGGTTTAAATGAGGTAATCGTGAAGGATGCTAAGCCTTTGCCAAACATTGATGACAGTATTGATGTATTATCGGGTTCGAAATGGTGGTCTTATTCTCGATATGAAATCAGGTTATTGGCAAGTTGACATAGATGAAAATGATAGGCATAATACAACATTTTACATACCAGGTGGTGAACAATGGGAGTGGAAACTGTTAGCTTTTATTCTTTGTAATAGTCAGGCTACATTTACCAGGCTTATGCAAATGTTTTTTGTTGGTTTATTGTGGAAAATCAGATTGTGAACAGTCATTTCAGGTGATCCAACAAAAATTGACAAACAGTCCCATTTTAGCATTCCCCACAGAAGATGGCACATTTGTTTTAGACTGCGATGCATCTTTAGTAGGTCAAGTTGCAGTTCCCTCTCAGATTCAAAATGGCAAAAAAAGGTTATTGGATATTCTAGTAAATGTTTCACTAAGACTGATATTGTGTAACTAGAAGAGAGTTGTTGGCAGTGTTGAAAGACCTAAAACATGTCCACCATTATATTTATGGTAGCCATATCACAGTACGAAGTGATCATTCAAGTTTAAAATGGTAACTAACTTTCAAAATGTTTAAAGGTCCACTTGCTCGGTTGCTTATATTTTTGTAAGCCTATGATTTTAGTATTGAGCACAGGGCTGGAAGGCTGCATTCTAATGCAGACGCTTTATCAAGACGTCCGTGCCATGAGAAAGAATGCAAATATTGTGAGAAGGTGGAAAACAAGAATGAAGGGAACATATGAAAGGAAAGACAAGAAAATAAGAAAATAGAAAGAAGGGAGAAAGATAGGTTAGAAAAGGAAAAACAAGAAAGAGAAAGAATCTTAAAAAAAAACACAAAAAAATGAGGAAACAGAAAGACTAGAGAAAGAAAGACAAGAAAAAAGATTATTGAAAAAGAGAACGATTAGAAAAGGAAAGACAAGAAAAGAAGGAAACAGAAAGAATTGAGAAAAACAAATTAGAAAAATAAAGACAAGAAAAAGGAACTGTTGAAAAAGAAAGATAGAAAAAGAAAGAGAATAAAAAAAGAGAGATTAGTGAAAGAGAACGGTTAGAAAAGGAAAAAGCAAGAAAAAGAAAGTAAAGAAGGAGAAAGGATGGAAAAAGAAAAGACAGGAAAAGAAGAAATTAGAAGGAAAAGATAAAGACGGAAAGAAAAATAATAAAATTGAAAAAGGAAAGACTGAAAAAGTTACACAAGAAGGTGATAATTTGAAAAGGAAATCAGGACAAAAAGTAAAATTGGAATCAAAGGCAAGTAACGTTAGTAAATTGAAAGACGTACAAAAACCAAAAGAGAAAAAATCAGTAAAGAAAAAGATTGCAACTGAAAAGAAACAAATGATAAACAAGGTAAAGAATCAGAAAAGTGTAACGACTTTAAAGAGAAGTTATCAAAAGTTATAAAAGAAAATCTGAATGAAAAACAAAAATAAATTGAAGTATGACAAAGCGAGAAGAAAGATGCAACTAAAAAGACGGAATCACAATACAAGGATGGAAACAGAGAAGCTGGAATCACAATACAAGGATGGAAACAGAGAAGCTGGATCACAATACAAGGATGGAAACAGAGAAGCTGGAATCACAATACAAGGATGGAAACAGAGAAGCTGGAATCACAATACAAGGATGGAAACAGAGAAGCTGGAATCACAATACAAGGATGGAAACAGAGAAGCTGGAATCACAATACAAGGATGGAAACAGAGAAGCTGGAATCACAATACAAGGATGGAAACAGAGAAGCAGGATATTAATGCTGACGAAGAGATTATTTTAGAAAAAGCGTTTCATAGACTAAGACTAGTAAAACAAATCAAAAGAAAAGAACTGATCGGAGAAAGTATAACAAGTAAAACATACACAGAAGCCGGTTTCCTGAACGAACAAATCATTATAACGAGAAAATATCTTGTTAAATGAAGAATAGATAAATAACTGAAACCGATATATTAATATCATTCAGGAAAACAGATAAATTACTGAAACAGATAAATCAGTATCATTCAAGAAAACAGATAAATACAGATAAATAAGGGAAAACTGATATATATTCTCTTAAAAACAGATACATATATATCTATGTATGAAACTGCTAAAAAGAAGAATAAAAAGAAACTTGATATTAATTCTTATAAAAGAGTTACAGGGGTTAAAACTCTTTTACTGTGCTTTCATGGACATCACGACACATCAGGAACTACTTGCCTTAGAACATATACGGGACTAAAAGGTAAATTTAGTGGAACCATGTCTCTAAGGAAAGAACATACAAAAAAATAATAATTATAGCTTATACTGTGTTACTAAATAAAATAAAATAATAATATAATAACTACATTATTAACTAAATATGTACAGCGAATTAATATAAACATAACAGCAGTTTGAGTAGAAACTCATGACTTTATACTGTGATAAAGTTGTTTAATATGCAGAATCTTATCAACTGACACTTATACTAGTGCGAACATTTAAATATTACTTTAAATTTGTTTATCAATGATTTAAAAAAATGATTTAAAAAAAATAATACAAATAGGACAAGTGTTATGCTAGTGTTGATAATTTTTATTTGTTTATGCCGTTTGATCTGAATCAACAGTGCTCTGTAGGTTACTCGCCGTTTCACTAGTTTACACGCTAGTCATATAGCGTATCGTACATCAAAAACACAATGTTGTTTCGGTTATATTTCAGTGATATCCTACTGTCATACGTAATTACTTACAAACCTTGTTAACGTGTAAGTTGTATTATTGAGTCATATCGTTCTTTCATTGTAATAACCTTTATTTGTAGAATAAGACCCATATATTTAAGATTTAACAAACACAAACGGAAGTGAGCCAACTTCTGTATTTGTTAACGGGATTCTGACTGGTTGTAAGCGAACTGTTTCAACCAATAGAAATAACGGTTCTTGAGAGAGAGAGAGAGAGAGAGAGAGAGAGAGAGAGAGAGAGATAATAGAGATAAGCTAAAATATAGAACCGAGAAAAAGTTGATACGATTGGAAAGATAAAGATAAATAAAAATAAACAGAAGATACAAAATCAAACAATGAAAGCGGTATTATTATAATTATTATGAAATTGTAAATAGTAAATAGAAAACAGTAAGACAATTAATATACATATATAAAGGTAATTTTAATAGTTCCATCCATCCATCCATCCGCAAATAATCAATAATCAGAACCCATAGGTTTGTCACCCCAACGAGGTAACACGGGATACACGGCAATCACGTGGTCAACAAACATAACGAGATAAGCTAGAACAAGTTAACTAACGTAACGGTGGACACACGTTAATCATGACATTAAATAACATTACGGGATACACGGCAATCACGTGGTCATTAAACATAACGAGATAAGCAAGAACGAGTTCGCTAACGTAACGGTGGAAACACGTTAATCATGACAATAAATAACGTTACGGGATACACGGCAATCACGTGGTTATTAAACATAACGAGATAAGCAAGAACGAGTTCAGTAACGTAACACGGGATACACGGCAATCACGTGGTCATTAAACATAACGAGATAAGCAAGAACGAGTTCAGTAACGTAACGGTGGACACACGTTAATCATGACAATAAATAACGTTACGGGATACACGGCAATCACGTGGTCCTTGAACATAATGAGATAAGCAAGAACGAGTTAACTAACGTAACGGTGGACACACGTTAATCATGATAATTAATAACGTTACGGGATACACGGCAATCACGTGGTCATTAAACATAACGAGATAAGCAAGAACGAGTTCAGTAACGTAACGGTGGACACACGTTAATCATGACAATAAATAACGTTACGGGATACACGGCAATCACGTGGTCCTTGAACATAACGAGATAAGCTCGAACGAGTTCACTAACGCAACGGTGGACACACGTTAGTCATGACAATAAATAACGTTACGGGATACACAGCAATCACGAGGTCATTAAACATAACGAGAATAAACAACGTTCCGTGACTCATGGCAATCAAGAGGTCATTAAACATAACGAGATAAGCTAGAACGAGTTCACTAACGTAACGGTGGACACACGTTAATCATGACAATAAACAACGTTACGGGATACACGGCAATCACGAGGTCATTAAACATAACCAGATAAGCTAGAACAAGTTCACTAGCGTAACGGTGGACGCACGTTAATCATGACGATCAAAACTTTTACGGGATACACGGCAATCACGAATTTATTAAACATAACGAGATAAAGTAGAACGATTTCATTAACGTAACGATGGACATATAATAATCATGACAATAAATAACGAGTTCACTAACGTAACGGTGGAAACACGTTAATCATGATGATCAATACCTTTCCGGGATACCCGGCAATCACGAGGTTATTAAACATAACATAACGAGATAAGCTAGAACGAGTTCAATAACGGAACGTTGGACACACGTTAATCATGACAATAAACAACGTGACGGGATACACGGCAATCACGAGGTCATTAAACATAATCAGATAAGCTAGAACAAGTTCACTAGCGTAACGGTGGACACACGTTAATCATGGCAATAAACAACGTTACGGGATACACGGCAATCACGAGGTCATTAAACATAATCAGATAAGCTAGAACAAGTTCACACTAGCGTAACGGTGGACACACGTTAATCATGACAATAGATACACGGAAATCACGAGTTTATTAAACATAACGGGATAAAGTAGAACGATTTCATTAACGTAACGATGGACATATAATATTCATGACAATAAATAATGATACGATATACACGGCAATCACGAGGTCATTAAATATAACGAGGTAAGCTAGAATAAATGAATGAATGGTGTTTTACGGCACGTCGACACATAAATAGGTCATATTGTGCGCAAAAACGAGATAAGCTAGAACGAGTTCACTAGCGTAACGGTGGACACACGTTGATCATGACGATCAAAACTTTTACGGGATACACGGCAATCACGAGTTTATTAAACATAACGAAATAAAGTAGAACGAGTTCACTAACGTAACGGTGGACACATGTTAATCATGACAATAAATAACGTTACGGGATACACGACAGTCACGAGGTCATTAGACATAACAAGACAAGAAAGAACGAGTTCACTAACGTAACGGTGGACACACGTTAATCATGACAATAAATAACGTTACGGGATACACGGCAATCACGAGGTCCCTAAACATAACGAGATAAGCAAGAACGAGTTCAGTAACGTAACGGTGGACGCACGTTAATGATGACAATAAATAACGTTACTTGATACACGGCAATCACGAGGTCCCTAAACATAACGAAATAAGCTAGAAAGAGTTCTCTAACGTAACGATGGACACACGTTAATCATGACAATACATAACAATACGAGATACACGGCAATCACGAGGTCATTAAACATAACGAGATAAGCTAGAACAAATTTACTAACGTAACGATGGACACACGTTGCTCATAACAATAAATAACGTTACGGGATACCCGGCAATCACGAGGTTATTACTCATAACGAGATAAGCTAGAACGAGTTCTCTAACGTAACGGTGGACACACGTTAATCATGACAATAAATAACGTTACGGGATACACGGCAATCACGAGGTCATTAAACATAACGGGACAAGCAAAAAAGAGTTCCCTAACGTAACGGTGGACACAAGTTACTCAATACAATAAATATTGTAACGGGATACACGGCAATCACGAGGTCATTAAACATAACGAGACAAGCGAGAACGAGTTCACTAACGTAATGGTGGACACACGTTAACCATGGCAATAAATAACGTGACGGGATACACGCCAGTTATAAGGTCATTTCCACACATGTTAACCGTATCAAAACAATCCAATTCATTATCTTCTTTTGAATTTCCTTGTGCAAGACATTGGTCTAAAGCGATGTAATGTTAGTTTTAATAATACAACAAAGAAAACATCACTATAATTGCAAATGAATGATTTTCCAAACACGCATATGCTATTCATCAACAGAGACAAATTTCTTAACATTCTGTATGAAAAAAAGGAATACCTTAGCAGTTTAAAGCTACAGACCCTCTATATAAGTCGATTTCTTCTTTGTAGGCGTGTCTTTATTTGTAACTTCATGTTCACCAGCTCATGTCGAAATCGGGTATTTAAGCGAGCAAATATAACGTAGGACATCATTTATTGTATAGACATCTACCAGTGCACATCGTACCTGTACACAGGTAACATAATGATTTACAGAAGAAAAAAATATTTGCCTCTTTCGGGACTCGAACACACGACCTTCTGATTTCAAGTCAGGTGCTCTATCACTGAGCTATAACGCTGCTTGTGAAAATGGTATACAAACTACAATTTATTATGAGGCAAAATAACTTAACATATATTTGAACGCAAATCAAGATGAATCCATAAATATATAGACCATCGTGTCGGACGTGTTAATTTGCATTGCCTGGTGTAATACTATATGTTATCAATATGAAACCAATATTCCGCCTCAAAACAACCATATATCGACTCGTTATTTAGCGCATGATGAGTTTGTTTGTGTGCTAGTTATTACGTAATGCCTATTTAGTATTAATAATGCTAGAACAAACCAATAAATAGCCTTGGTCTAGTGGTTAAATGTACGGCCTTTAAAACTTAAAAGCGCAACGGCTGTGGTCTGTGGTTCAAATCCCGTTCCGGGCAAGAACTTTTTTTATCACATATATTCTGAAGCCGTATATTTATCGATGTTACCTGTACGAAGGCTAAACAAAAATGTGATATTTTACTCATCGATTTCTGCTTTATATACCGACTTTTGGGGTGTTCGTCGATTTGAAACTATTTCACACGTGACTCATTCATATTCATGAGTTATTACCAGTTAATATAGAGAGTCTGTAGCTTTAAGATGTCAGTACAGTTGAATCACTTCGAATGTTTTTGCAGAGAATAACGGAAGATGGCATTTGATAGTTTTTCAACGTTCGACCTCATTAATCGAAGTAATGCTCACATACGCCTTTAAATTAACGATTTATGTTTCTGTTAACCATACACACTTCATAACTAGTAGGCTCATATACTGAAACGAAAAAGAAACGCAACTCGGGAATTACCGAAGACCTTACCTTTCGAAAAAAAAAGACTACAACAACACATAACACAACACATAGTATTCCTGCACAGTTTCATTATTGACAGAGTACGCGTTTGGCTCAAGCATGTGAGCAAATTTAGAATGCAAAACTTTGCGAACTCGTTACGTTAAATACAGTACTGAAACGGTTCAATTTTTCAAAGAGGAACTTCAACATTTTTGAATTTCTTATTACAAAGTGTACTGTGATTAAAACGTCTACAACATCACAGTTATGTCCCTTCTCTAATTAACTGTAACTTTGTTTTACAAAACATCTCGTGATTCTGTGGAATTGCGTATGCAGTATGTACAATATATAGGGGAAATTCCCGAGTTGCGTTTCTTTTTCGCTTCAGTATATAATTGTATTTCGCTGTTTTAAGAACAAACAATCTCCTCTGAGATCAATGGCCGCGAAAAATCGTGAAGTGGAACGTAAAATTATAATACTATAATAGACAGATATATTTTATTAAACCAAAAGACAACAAACATGTCCATGCGTTATAGCTAAACTAACATATCAATCAATGGCAGACACACAATCATAACACCAAAATGGGCTTTGTCCATCAAGGTTTTCAAATAACCAACGAGCCGAGACAAACTTAATCTGTTTTGTAGTATGGTGAACTTAGTGATCCTGTCAAAATAATTACCGTTCTTTTAACTTCCATTGATTGGAAGTTAGAACGAAGTTAGAGCACAGTTTATCTGTGCCGTTTTAATTATTGTGAATCAAATGATGTAATGCTTTAAAATCACATGCTATTTCTATAAAAGAAGAATCCTTTGGTCGCACCTTCAGTGGAAGATACCTATCACAGCTAAAGGAAATGTAAACATAGAGCCGTCGATGATACATGACCAAGAAGTTTGTAAAGCACTTATTAATATTAAATGTATTATAGACAATATTTTCATCAGGTATGGAACTAGCGTTTATAGACAAATTGTTGGTATCCCTATGGGTACGATTTGTGCTCGTCTTGCCGTAGATTTGTTTTTGTATTGCTATGACAGAGATTTCATGTTCAGTTTTTCAGACTAATTACATGCAAACCTCCGAGGTGTAGTCGGATGTAGTTCTTATAATAAAAAGTAATCCCTCTTTTTTTGATGGAAATGGATATAAATAAGGGAAAACTGCCCATGTTCGATTTTGTGGTTGTATGTATAAGAAGCGTGTTAATAGGTTTTACTGGATTTTCGAAATTTCGACTCTATGTTTACACTTTGTGAGCAACTATCGCTGAAAACAGCTATACACTTGACCTGTTTAGTAAAAAACCAAGAATTTTCTTACATGTCTTATGACTCCATCTTTTCTGGTGATTTTTCAAGTGGAAAATTAGTTTTCTCTATGAAAATTACACTGCTGCATTATTCATATTTGAGTTGAAGTTGCAGCAAATCATTAATATGTGGCACTTTAACTTGGTGTCTATGGGGAAAATAATTAGTGGTTTCACACCTTGATAATCTGTTCTACTATGGTTAACACTATAATGTATATCCTAAAGAACTTCATCTCGACAAACCTAACAATTATTTCGCTTCCTTTCTCGATTTATATCTCTCTGTTGGAAATGGAGAAATAACTAGCAAAATCTATAACGAAAGATGATTTTAATTTTAATATTGTTAATTATCCCCACCTAGATGGGGATGTTTACCGAGTTTCTCAACGTATTTGTTTTTCTAGAGCTTATAGTCGAGTTGAGGACTTTTATATTCGAATTCTATGTATAACTAAGAAGCTACTTCATCAGGGCTTCTGTTACCACTTACTCAAAAAATATTTACAAAATTTTACTACCGTTTATAGCCCTGATCTACTTTTAAAATAAAAATGTAATGTAAGAACGTTTCTGCGACAATGATTATCACACATTGACTTCTATGGTGGCTATTTACAAACTTCGTAAAATCCTGGGTCATTATCACTTCAATACAATCTTTACTAAAATTATCAAAAGAGGTTATAACCCTATCATTTCACAACTCGTCGCATGTTTAATGGTCGACCCATTTATAGTACGCCACTATGCTTTCTTTGGTTGTCTGTCGTACCCGTAATGACTTGTACTGGCTTCTTCCAATTCACCGAGTACCTACTTTCTTGTGACTTTCTTAGTAGGGTAGGTATGAGGTTTGGTGCTCAGTAGAACCTGGTTAAACTCCGAGCGGCCTTTTTTGACACTGACCGTTCCAAGGCGGTAGCCCTATTGTCAACCCTTTTTGTGTTTGTGACATCATATCCCTTTATTCTGTGTTAACATTGCCATTCATGTTTGTCGTTTTGCGTGTTTTGGACTGTGTTCTGTGAAAGCTGCATTTCCTGTTCGACTTTTATACTTATTTCAAGGCGTGTGTTCTTATACATATACATGATCACCTATGTGTTATACTTATATTGCCTATTAATACTGCCTTGATTTTTAGCGGATATAGCTTAGCGTGGATTTCTTTGTTTACAATGTCCCGTTTTACTGGATTGACAATACGGTTCGAATAAGGTTTGGTGCACCCTAGAACCCGGTTTAAACCCCCAAAGACCTTTTTGCCACCTACCGTTTTAAGGTGGCTTCCCTGTTGTCGAACTGTTTGTGTTTTGAATGCCACATACCTTGCTTCTTATTAACGTTTTAATTGTTGTTTGTTTTACTGTGTTTTTGGTTGATTGTTTTTTATGAAAGCAGCATTTTTTGGTCGACTTTTGTAACCACTGTCATTTGATTTGCAACTTACCCGTATACTATTAAATTTGATAGATTTCATACAGGATAAAAAGGACGTCATATATTGCTATTCATTCTGAATATATGTATAAAGATAAATTAAACTTGTAGATACCTAATAAAACTACATGTCGTCAAAACCACTTGGTGGGTGAGTGTTGGAGAAGGTTAGATGCATTTAGGGCGAACGGTGTTGTGTGCGATACTACTCGCTCGATATCGTAATGACTCCGTACAAATATAATAAAAATTCAGACTGATTATTACCTTCCATTTAAGACTTAATACTTAATACAACCGAGTCTGTTGCTTCCCAAAGGATCTCCCTTTCAGAATGTGTTCGTTGAATTTGGAAGTACTCCAGTAAGATAGTTTTATGTATAGCATGGCAAGAAATAGTTCGATTTTCGTGATGTTAAGTAGAATATGGGCAGTCTGTTATGGAAATATCAGGCGTAAATGTATGCGAGTCATATTCAAATTTCCTTACCAAGGCACTCAGAACCAGAACGTTCGATAATATAGAAATAAACATGTCAAAACATATAAACTGTTAAGCCTTGTAAAGTCCAGATGGAATACATACGAGTATAGCTTAATTACTAAGCATTTTCCGATAAGAAATTTCTATCCCGAGTAAAAATCCGTCCGCATAAACAAATAATTGCCTCAGGGAATTTAGCTCCCCTTAGTTATTATCACTTTTCCGTCCCTCAGAAATCTCGGTAATTTCTTGCAAAGAAAGTAATATATGCTATTAGTCGTATGCATTGCTCTGAGGGATATGCTCCTCCTCTACTGGTGTACTTGTCATAAAATGCATCCCATGGAAAGCAGAACTAATAGTATAACATTTTAGAATCATGTGTGGCAGAAAATAAGATATTATCGTTCAACAACCATCAAGCCATTTTACATTTTTTTTATTTTTTTTTGCCAAATTGGAACAAGAAATTAAATAAGTCATATCAAGCCTGGTACAAACAACACAAATGGTCATACTACACCAATTCATTTTCCATAGACGTACATTATAGCTCTAAGCTCTGTACTGAGTTCCCTAATACAAGAAGTTATATTTTTGCTTACTTGTTCTGAAAGACCTGTCATAGTTTTATAAAAAAAACATACACAAACCATACATTGAGTACGTTTTGAAAAAGCTTTTTGGGTCTTATGGTGCTGACCCACCTACTTGCATGTAGAAACATGAGGAAAATGTAAAATATACTTCTTTTTTCGATTATGCAACAAAGTATGAATACATAGCGCAAATGTATGGTTTAACCTTTAGAAGTACTCTTCAAAAGTTGATTTTTATTTTTTTAGCAACATTTTTTGATTTGTTTACCTTGTCAACCAATTAAAATTAAGAGATTCTGAGTAATAGCTCCGAATTTAACCTGGACATTTTTCCCTGCCTGCTGGTTGGTTGGTAATTGGTGTAGTCTGATCAAATGGCGGTATAGCGGTGTATAGGTATAAATTACCTGGCATGTTTTATGTAAGCAGCGGATATTGTCCGTATTATTTGGGAAAGTGTGAATTATTACAAAACAAGTTGGTCATGCTTAGAAACAGAAAACGACACCAAAAAAGCAATTATTTCGATTTTGGGACAAGCATGGCATTTTTTCTAAAACAGTGAAAAAACAAAACAAAAAACAACAACAAAAAAAATAAAAAAAAAATAAAACAACAACAATAGAACACATTTTGGAGTTTTTTGTTTTGTTTCTTTTAGAATGCAAATTAGTTCTGCATCATGATTTTGACTTTTTTGTGTTGACAGGTAGCGGCAGTCTAGGTCAACACATCTGCATAAAAATGTCCGGATGAACATACATTGCATCATGGGTAGTGATTGTTTTTACAAAAATACCCCGATAATATGCGACCACCGTCAAATAGAAGAATAGAGCACATTCAATGGATCTTTAAAATATAAAGATCAGGTCAATCTTCTTTGTTTTGTCCCTTTCTACACATTTTAGTTACCTCACATTTTACAGCATTGTTCTTTTATTTTTTTTAAAAAAGTATTGTATAAATTTAGTGTCAATATTGGCAGACATATAAGTGTTAGTTACTTTAAAAAAACAACGTTATCATTTATTTCTCCGGTATCATATTTCCAATTGCGGTCCAGCTGACACTGTCACTTCGATTTCATTTATTGGATACGGAAATAGGCGAAGGCAGTTCAGATTGTGGCGGAAAAATCCGAAGAGCTATTCTGTAATTATTCATGACGGAAATAAAGTTTAGGTCACGGCAAAATGGTCATTACCTTTGCGACAAATATTTTAAAATCAACCAACGCATGTACCCATGTTTCTTTGGTTCATATCATGTCCGTTTAAGATAACATTTTGCCATATACTTTAATGCATTAGTTAATGGTATATGACCAAGAATGAAGAAAAGACATACAAAAAAGTCATTCTGGACAATTCTGATCAAGTCAATTTCAAACTAAAAAACCCAAAGAGAACACAATTTGCTTTCATTGAAAACATCACAAGGACTTTTTTAAATACTAAAAACGTTATGTTAACACATGTATATATTTTCAAATACTTTGCTTAGAAGAGTGTAGATTAAAGTTTCATCATAAAACCTGACTGTGTTTTGCTAGCGTTGCTTTTTGCAATGCTGTAGTATCACATGGAATAGTGTTCGTTTTTGTCGCTAAATTACTTTCACACGGATGCACGATTTGCCGTGTTAATTATACGTGATAGCCCAGGGCAAACTTATTGTCATTGCATCGATGAAATGATTCCTGAATAACTTCCGTAGAGGCAGTAATTGATACAAATTTGATTTCTATGAGCCTCCGACAGTTTTTTTGTTTGTTTCGAGCATGCTTTAGAACCACCGCTAGCGTCTCTCATGGAGAGACTTCAGGATCTCTCGGCGATACATTTTATATTGAATATAAAATACATGCTGGAAGATATGTATCTATATGTTATTAAAGGACTGGGGCGATCTGAAGAATTCAGGATTTATACCTCAGAATAAATAGACCACTAATAATGCGAAAAGGGCACATGGCAATCTTGATTGATTGTCCCGCCCAGTTACTAGTAGTCTTTCTACATAATTTCCACTTGTTCAATCATTAATATTAATTATAACAATAGTATAAATAAACTTGCTTTTGCATATTAATAACCGTTGATTATATTGCACCAACAATATATAGAATAAGACGAAACATTGAATACTCAAAATGCTATCTAATCATATGCAAGCAGATTTAAAGTCAAAATTATGCTGGATAATTAATTCGAGACGCTAATTTCAATGCTTGTTAAATACTTTAAAACTACATTTTACAATGCACTGCATGTTTAGTGGTTGACCAATTTACAGTTCGCCACTATGCTTTCCTCTTTGTTTGTGCGATCACCCGACATAGTGTTGACCCTATGATGACGTCTATCTGAATCCTAAAAGGATGGTTACGTTTAATGTTTTTCTTTCAATCTTGCTTTAATGGTTTCTTCTCTTGCTACTCTTGCGTCTCCCAGGTCATTGTGTACTTGCTTTGTGGCTTTCTGTTTTCGCTTTCTATAGTGTCATGTATATATGATCATCTGTGTGTGTGTGTGTGAGAGAGAGAGAGAGAGAGAGAGAGAGAGAGAAAGAGAGAGAGAGAGAGAGAGAGAGAGAGAGAGATTCATATGACACTTTAAGGCACATGGGCCCGCTCAGTTTATGTGACATCCTACGGCCAATCCGTGATCTCCGCATTCAGATTCGAACGTGCTAACCGTATACGGTAGTAGAACATATTCACAGATATATTTATCATGGTCGTATACAAATGCTATTATTGTATTTTCTTACTACAAAATTAAATTGAGTTAGAAACATAAATATTCGAGTAGTAAAACAAACTAACTAAAGAATGTATCGGGCGGTTATATAGAAGCTTAAACAATATTACTACGGATACCAAGGAATATGCACATTATTATAACTATCAAGCATGTTAGACATCGACTTTTTATTTCAATTGCTACAAATTGAAGCGAGTTTACATCTCGTATCAAATAGCAACTTTATAGCAGATGTTCTTATATAATTTCATTTTACAGACTTCAGAAGTCAGGCGAGTAAAACAACTAGGCTTCAACGTGGTTCCTTGTCAATATATCGCGTGTAGTCCCTAAACATTTAGACCCTTATTCCATGTGTAACATGATAATAGTATAACCGTACATTATTCCACGAATACACAAAAACATTATCTTAACATGATAAGCATGACATATTCTTTATTAACTTGTATATTGTTACCCTCATGTGTACATGTTTATTGATCCAGCTGTCAGATTGTTTCCATTAATAGCACACATATAAATAGCTAATTCCAGTAACTTTTAAATTATTGTTTACATACTGGGATGTGTAGATTGTTGAAGAACATTCTTTAATCTAGAATGTTCCATGTTGGTATATAAAGCTGGCCTTATTAAAACTTATGGGGTTTCAGTATCAGTATTCAAAGTGGAGTATCTGGTTCATTATTTTAGAATTTACAAAATATTGGATGCTATGAATTAAAATATATTGTGAGAGGCTAAACAATTATTGTGCTCATCTATAATAAAAGTGACTGTGGATTATTTAGACAATTGGACTATAGTGAATTAATAAACCAGAAACGACTTGAAGTGAAATTGGATTAAAGGGAAAGTTGACAATTTTTATTAAAGCGAAAGTGACTTGACAATTTCGTTAAAAGGGACACTTGTTAATATTATTTGGACTTGATTCGTATATTGGATTTTAAAGAAATAATGGATCCATTTTATGTATTTTCTGTAAGTGAATATTTTCATTACATTTTAGAAATAGTTGCTGGTTTTACTTCCTTTCTTGTTACATTTTACCCGTAACAATATGCACCGTATTTCCTGTGTATTTCAAATTGTCCATTGTAATTTCATGGCAATACTACACTACTACATATACATCAGTTAAATAAACTAACCCGCCAAATAACGGCAAAATTACACTAAAGAAACGTTTATCAAAACTCTATCCAGGTGTTCCAGTCATGTAATAACGTATATGTGCCAGCTAAAAGTATAGTGTTTTCACCGGTTCTTAAAATACGCGTGCCTGAATATGCATGCGTGAAATGATACCTGTTGATGGCGGGATATCTACTTTAAGTGTTTGAACAGCCGATAGATAGTATAGACTATCAAATTCTAAATATCGATCTGACAGGGATATCGGAAATAATATTTCTTTACAACCATTTTTGTTTTTAAATAAAATGTGTGTTTAACATGTTTAATGCTTACTTCTTGACGCCAATGTAAAACTGTCAGAAACATCGATGACGTCAATATAAGACGCAAGGGCAAACGGGTTGGTGCTGATGGAGTTATAGTTTGCCTGAGCATATCGGAAAGCTATATTGGCTTGCGAGTCCGCCGTCGTGAAGATGGCTCCTGAAAAAATATATAATAATAATAATAATAATAATAATAATAATAATAATAATGATAATAATAATAATAATAAGAAGAAGAAGAAGAAGAAGAAGAAGAAGAAGAAGAAGAAGAAGAAGAAGAAGAAGAAGAAGAAGAAAAGAAGAAGAAGAAGAAGAAAAATCCAAATACTAAATTAAAAACATTTTGAAATATACATGTTGTATTACTGTAAAGAAATTAGTGTACATGTTATTAAGTACCGTATACGAAGTACTACACGTCATACATGCAATAAAGAAAACAGAAAGACAGAACGACGAACAGTAACGGCAATATTGCAGAAACATACGATCGCAATTTACATTCAAACAATATCAAAACCAAGGCCCAAACACGTACGTTTAAATAGAGATTATTTAACTGCTGGGATCGATTATAGGGAAATCCTTCACGAGTGGTAGACGTGTGGTTCTTTTCACGAATGAGCGCACGCGAGTGAGTGAAAAAAACAAAGCACGTCTACTATCAAGTGAAGGATTACCCAATAATCGATACCAGCAGTTAAATAATCTATTTATTACATTTTAAATTACGTTTTTGCAAACAAATATTCGCTTTATTGAACGTTATCGGCGGATGAATTCGACGTCAGCAATACTGTGTTGACGTCACGACTCAACGTCGCAACGTTAGTTATTATTGTGTTCTAAGTTAAAAATGTTAGTTATTATTGTGTTCAGAGTTAGTTATTAATATTTAGCGATTATGAATATTCTTGCACTGAGAAATCACGATCTTTCACGCATAGAAATGTAATAAATACTGTACGCAACAACCTCGTTGACGATTATAGAGACATAATGGTATGGTATGTTGAAATGGAATTCATATTATTTTGGACGAGATGCTTGGCAGAGAAAAGAGAGCTTTAATCAAAACAAAGAGTCCCTAATTATATTTCCATTCACATTAAATAACGTGTTTATTCCAATTGCGAATTGTCAGATTCACTATAACAGTTACTGTGGTATTCTGTGTATTTCATAATTTTCCATTGCCGAAATGTTGAGACTTAACCTTATTTTCACTAGGTGATAACATTTGTTTTACTCGGTTTTTATCCTTAGGTTCTGTAGTAAAACAAAAATCTTTGGCAGAGTAAAAAGATGATAATTTTTAAGATTCGAGTTTAAAACATACATAAGATAAATGTGGATGAAATATGCAGGGTTTCAAAATGATCGCAAAGTAAATACCTTAATTTTTACAGTAAACTTGGTTGAATATCTAGAATAAAGACCGAGTTTATCACCTACAATAATTTAGAGGTGTGTCAAATTCCTTGTCACTTATTGGTCAGTTTATTTTGATGATGCTTTATAAAAAATATTATTAAATTCGTATCTTAAAGTATTTCATCATAAAGTACGGATCATTCATTTCTGAGAAATGATCAAACATGATGACGTTAACAGGCTCGACATCGTCTAAACAAGAATGACGTGTACGATAGTGACCAGTGGATGTGTCGGACAGAATAAGCATTGTCTTTCTTTTTATATTATATATTCTGTGATGAATTATAGAAATTTCCCAGTTTGAGAAAATCTATAACATATCCCTTCCTCTACTGTGCTATCTCGCCTAGTGTGCAAGATAGCACAGTAGCCAAATGTTATGAACTAAACGATAGACGTCACGATATTACGTCACGAATTGACGTCATGATATTACTCCGCGCTGTCGCCAAAGTAGTGACAGCAGATGGAATACTTGTGTCAAAAGACGATTGGAAAGAAATTCATCACAGAATATATATTATATAGTTTAATTAACATTTTTGTCATGATACGGAAAATTATTCACTCATGAGAAATATTCTTGCGATAAAGAAACTCGTGCAAAAACGCACTCGTTTCTATATCGCAAGAATCTTTCTCACTCGGGAATTATTTCCCGTATCACTTCAACAATGTTAATTAAACTCCATTTCTTCGCAAAAGAATTGAAAAGTAACTCATGTGGACCAGAGAGGTCCTTCATGTCGTTGGACACCTAGATTCAGCATGTGCTTCTGGCGCGTACTAACATACCGCGGAACATTGGACAAATACCCTGTTGCTACGCGTGTGTCCATGTGATTACAACTGAACAATTAGGAGAAAAGAAGTCACTTATATAATGTAATAGCATTGCAACTGTACAGCATGGGTTGTCCCTAAACAATCATGTATGTAAGGCTAGTAAAGTATTCATCATGATGTTTATCTAGTTATATATCATAGTGTAACTATAATACAAAGTATGGTGTACATTTATTGTCTTTATTCTGGGTATCTTACATACAACGTGTATAGATCTGCCGTACTCGCCAATGAATTCGACATGATACCATGACTTGGTGAAACAACCCGTGATAAGAATATTTATGAAAATTCAATTTCAGAAAATAAAAGACGAAGTCGATCTGGTTTACAGGGGAAAATAACACATATTTTATATTACATATTGATTTATATTTGTTTCACAATAACTATCCCGCATAAAGGTCGGATATATTTCTCGTCTTAACAATCAGTTTTGTTCACGTCACAGTAGGCAAAGCATATCAAATGAATTATTCCATCATCGATAAGCATTTGGAATAAATAAATTCAACTGTGGAATAACGCACCGATTAAGACTGTTGTAACACTGTCGAATAGTGTATAGGTACGGCTACCTAACAGTTGGGTCAACATTCGTTATACAATTGTGTACTCCCACAAACCGTTTAATATTTTTTACGACCAAGACATTCTACAAGTTTTTGCACGGCCACCAGACTGTATGCTGTGTACGACCAACAAACATTATACAACTTTGTTAGGTTAAGTGCTCTCTAGAAACTAGTGTAACCCCCGCGGATTTACCACTAACTGTTCCAAGACGGAAAAGGTAGATATACAAATCGAACAAGAAAAGTAGCATTCAAGGACAACAGCCAAGCACAAACACACACAGAAACAAAGAACAACTTAAAGATGAATAAAAATCAAGATAAGACACAAACACAAAAGGGCTGACAATAGGTCTACCGCCTTGGAACGGTCAGTGGCGTCGCAAAAAAAGCCGCTGGGTGTTTAAACCAGATTCTAGGGTGCACCAAACCTCACTCTTACCATATTGTCATCCTAATAAATTGGTCAGTGTAAATAAAGATATCCCCGCCAGGTTATACCCTCTAACAAACAAGGCAGCATTAATAGGCAATATAAGTAAAACACATACATGATCATGTATATATAATATAACAAATAGCAAAGGCCTAGAAAGAAACAAAGTAACATTACGTGGTCCCGCCTTAATTCCATTAAGCGATGGGAAAGCTTATATCAGAAGGATTTTATAACGGATATTTCGACAATAAAACACGTTTAAAAACATATTTTACTGAAAAAATGCGGTAACCTGTTTAACATTACCTATTAAATCTTTTAATTTTACAATCTGCAATCTTTTAAAGCCGAAATTAAGGTTTTATTTCATACCCCAGCCGTTTTTGCTTCTTGGAGAAGTGGTTGGATGGGGTATGAATGTTAATACTCGCACCACGTAATGAGTAATTGATGACTTGACAGAAACCAGAGCAACAAGAGAACAAACCATTTAGGGTACGACAAGACAAGATTAAAGCCTTACTGGTGACCCTATCATGCTTGTGATGTCACATACTTTGCCGCCTATTTATTCGTGTGATTGTTGTTTGTATCATTGCGTGGGTTTGTTTGACTGTGCTCATTGAATCCTAAATTCCCTGTTTGGTGTTTAGATCTTCTTTTATAAAGTCTGTACGGCCACCAAACTGTTTAATACTTTGTTCGACCAACGCACTATATTATTTTGTACGGCTGCCAGACTTCTTAATATTTTGTGCAGCCACCAAACTCTAAACACGAAAGCGCCAACCGTTCGGATTTTATCTCTCGATTTCATGATAACATACATACTAAAATCTGTGATAATAAAATCTATAATAAGAGAGATAGCTGTAACTTTGACATCGTTCACTATCCACATTTAGAATGCGGGCATACCCTCGGGATACATAACACGGGGCTTATATCTCCCAGCTCATTCATTTTGCTAGAACTTGTAACAATGTTAAGAACTTTAATGATGACGTCAAGTTAATACAAGTAAACATATTCAGCAAGGAGTTCGTTATCACAAGCGACGTAGTTCTCACACTTTTATCGCAGCAACGAAATATAAACCCGAACTAACAACGTTACTGCGACTAGGAATATCACAACCCTTATTTTACGGAGATGGGATTCTATATTCTTTGGAAGTTAAAGGGGTTGACTGGATGTCTGACAACTTAACAAAATTAATCAGGACATTCTTCAGAAAAGGATAAGACTGTTTCGTATTATAACGCGCTTCATGTTTGGTGATTGACCACTCGGCAACAGTCAATACGCTTCACTTTTCCCTTGTTCGATGACCAGACAACCTCATGGAACTATATCAGTTTATCTCCCGAAATTCTGAAAGGGGAGGTAGGTACATAAACTGTTGTCTCTCAGGAATTTTAGTCATACTCTAGATTGTTTTTCTCTTTGGCTGAAACTGCTATGATTGTTCCGTACAATTATGTATACATCCGGGGGTGTTTCTATTTATGTATACATCCGGGGGTGTTTCTATTTATGTATACATCCGGGGGTGTTTCTGTTTCTATTTATGTATACATCCGGGGGTGTTTCTATTTATGTATACATCCGGGGGTGTTTCTATTTATGTATACATCCGGGGGTGTTTCTATTTATGTATTTTATATACTTGTACAACAACATTTAAACGTATCTGGATGTGGACTTTATTTTTAGAGATTTCCTTTTATAAAATGTATTTTTATTGATAATGCTTGCCAATTTAGGCGCTGAAGACAGGATAATAGCGAGGTAGTGTACACATGAAGTCGATTTAAAGTAACCAGTAGGCCACATTACCAGCTGACCGCTCCAAGTCGGTAACCCTGTTGAAGAAACGAGGCAGCATTAATAGGCAATTCAAGTATAACACAAATATTCTACTGTATGTATGTACATAAAAACAAAAGTATATAAACCTACAAAGAAAGTACTTGATGACTTTGAAGAAGCCAGAGCAACAACAGCATAAACCATTAAGGTCAAGTCTTGGTTTAAAATTGGCATGAATACGTTTACAATTGCAGACACATACTGGTATGTCACCTTAAGCGTCTTTTCTTTGTTTGAAAACACGTAATTTGTATTTTTAATGGAAGACTGATGGAAGTTATAAAATGCATGGGTCAACTTTGAGTGTAACCTTGGTTACTGGTAATTACTACATCTACATGTGTGTTTATGTGATATAAGCAAGTAGTAACACAATGCATGAAGTTACTTAGATTATGACCTTGGGTCTGGTATTTTACATTAAGTGTTATAATAAATTTAAATTTAATTTAAGGCGGAATCATCAAATTAAACAGGGTTATAACGGTTTAGCTTTAATTAATTTATTAGTTTAATAACCTTGCTAAGTTTCAACAGAATACACTTTCTCGGTTTGGTTAATCTACTAAAATATATAATTGGTATTTTCAAACAACGAAAAAAAACACGCTAAAGAAAATAGAAATATATGACATTTACATAAATAACTTATAACACATAAGTTCAAACAGTATACACTGTGCTGTATGTTTACTCAGCTGTCCATTTACAAGGATAACGTTATATTATATACTGAAAGGAAAAACAAACGCATAATGGGGTTTTCCGCTATATCTTGTACGTTTACTCAGCTGTCCATTTACAAGGATGGTGTTACACTATACATATGTTTCCTTATAAGAGCACTGTTCCATAATTCCTTGTACTGATCTTATACTTTTGTTATGGCCATAAAGATCAAAATAAAAATATATCACCAAGAACTACAAATGGTACTCTCATAGATCGTATGATTTCACAATACTCATATCAAAACTGTCCTGTTGACGAGTATTCTCATATCTACGTTTTCTTCCTTTGTTTGCCCACGGAGCAGGACGTCGCGCGGAAACTTTCATGTTTCACGCGCTGATAAGTTTGCCTTTTACTTCCTCCGTTACAAATATAGGCATCCAGTTGGAACTGACTTTTCTCATGTTCAAGTCCTTCTTTAGTAGTATATGAACAGTAGCATTTAGCACATCTAAAGTACTGGAAAGATCAGGCACAGACAATCGCCTGTCTTCATAACTTAACGCTCTGACTGACAATAATTTGCTGACATTATTGTCCTGCCACCTCTCTGATCATCTTCAATTGATTAACGACCTTTGCAAAATCGCTTGTGCCACTTAAATACTAAAATTTTATAAATTATCTGTCACATTACAGCGTTATCTATAAACCTAAATGCAAGCTTCTATAAAGTTTTCTATAAACTTAAATGTAAGCTTCGTATTTTTTTTCGATTGGATTGTTTAAAGCTACAGAGTCTCTATATTAACTAGTAATAACTCATGAATATGAATGAGACACATAGAAGTAGTTTCAAATCGACGAACACCCAAATAGTCGGTAAGGTAAATAAGGCAGAAATCGATGCGTAAAATATCACATTTTATTTAGCCTTCATACGGGTAAAATCGATAAATGTTATATCTCGATGGCCGTACGTTTAACCACTAGACCACGGCTATTTATTGGTTTATTCTAGCATCATTAACACTAAATAGGCATTACGCAATAACTAGCGCACACATAAAGTCATCAAGCGCTAAATAACAAGTCGAGTTATGGTTGTTTTGAGGCGGAATATTAGTTTCATATTAATAACATATAGTATTACACCAGGCAATGCTAATTTACAGGTCCGACAAGATGGACTATATATTTATGGATTAATCTTGAGTTGCGTTCAAATATGTTAAGTTATTTTTCCTCATAATAAATGGTAGTTTGTATACCATTTTCACAAGAAGTGTTATAGCTCAATGGATAGAGCCCCAGACTTGAAATCAGAAAATCGTGTGTTCGAGCCCGAAAGAGGCAATATTTCTTCTTCTGTACATCATAATGTTACATATATACAGGTACGATGTGCACTGGTCGATGTCTATACAATAAATGATGTCCTGTGTTATATTTGCTCGTTTAAATACCCGATTTCGACATATGAGCTGTTGAACATGAAGTAACAAATAAAGACACGCATACAAAGAAGAAATCAATTGATATAGAGAATCTGTAGCTTTAATTCAGAACATATATGAAATTATAAATAGGCAAAATAGAAGACGATATAAAGCAAAATACGAAAATTACAGGAAAAGTACACGCACTTCTGGAACAACCCTCGTATAAACAAGCAACAAGACATTAAGTGTCAGTACATGCATTTCCAATATGTGCAGATAATTTAACAATATTGTCGAGAAATATTAACGTTTCTGACGTTTCTGACATATGACATCCTTTATACACAATTTAAAATTGTCATTAAACAATTTGGGGTAATACGTCTCGTTTAAGATAAAAGCCTGTCAGACATCATCGTCTGATCACCAGAAAACAACTAGTTTAATCGTTTTGACAAGGCAACAGACACACTTAACAGAAACATTATGGAACACAAGTGACAAGTAAATGACGTGGGTGGTTGTTAAAATGTTTTCTAGGAACATAATCTGTAAAACATGTTTATTTGAATTGTTTTAACATCTGTAACAGCTCTAGTAGTGGAATGATGTTTACCATAGACAGACTGCTGTCGTACCGAAATTGTTATAAAATTATCCAAAAATATTTCGCTGAAATTCAATAATAAAACTCCGTGATAATGGATAATGTATTTTTTTATTAGCCAGTCGTCGCCTCCTGTCATACTCTGTTTCGTTGTTTGTTCTGCTTTGGCATTAAGCAACGACATATTATCGCGTTAATAAAAACACCAGCAGACAGTCGTTTCTCTGAAATATTCTAAGATACACCACACTACATGTCCTTTAATAATGAACATGTCTTCTTTCAAACAGAATTATATTCTACGATTCTACGTACTCTCTCATTTTCCCTCCCTCCCTCTCTCTCTCTCTCTCTCTCTCTCTCCAGTAGTTTTCGTCTTTTAAAGAGGACGAAAATGAAGATGAACACACACACACACACACACACACACACACACTTAAAAGGACACACGGTAATCTTGATTATTTTAAATAGTGCGGCGTTCCGTGAGTTTATCTACATAGCTTGGTCTTTTTTCAATCATTAATCGTAATTAATAAATTATATTTGCGTGTAATACAAATATATTTAAACTTAAATCTGATAAAATAACAAAGACACTTGAAAGTGCCAACATTTTATTTATTTATATGCGAGCAGGTATAAAGAACAAAAGGCCCAAGAGGGCCTGTGGACGCTCTACTGGCTAACATGGGTCTTATAACATCAATGAAGCGAGTGACTGCAATTTACGTTTTTTTTGAAAGTTTTGGGCAAAATACAGCCTTTTTAACTAAATCAAGGGCCATAACTAAAACGTCCGGTAAAGTCTGGTAAAGATCAGATGAAAAATGAAAGCCTTACCGTATTAGCGAAGCAAAATATAGCATTTCTAACTAAATCAAGGGCCATAACTCCGTTGTTGCTTGTCCGATCTGGCTGGTTTGCGAACTTGTCCGAGCTTTTATTAATATTAACAATCTGATAAAGTTTGGTAAAGATCGAATGAAAAATGAAGGACCCATCGTCTTAACGAGGCAAAATATAGCATTTTAAACTAAATCAAGGGCCACAACTCCGCTGTTACTGGTTAGATGTGACTGGTTTTCGAACTTTTCCGAGTTTTATAGACACAAGCAGTCTGGTAAAGTTTAGAAAAGATCGGATGGAAAGTGAAGGCCCTATCGTCTTAACGAGGCAAAATATGGCATTTTTAACTAAATGAAGAGCCATAACTCCGCTGTTACTGGTCCTATCTGGCTGGTTTTCGAACTTGGCCAGTAGAGCTAATAAAAAAAAAAAAAAAAAAAAACAATAATAAAAAAAGAAAGTAAAAAATCTGGTAAAGTTTGGTAAAGATCGGATGAAAAATGAAGGCCATATCGTATTAATGAGTCAAAATATAGCAGTTTTAACTAAATCAAGGGTCACAACTCCGCTGTTACTGATCCGATCTGTCTGGTTTTCAAACTCTTCTGAGTTTTCATCGACATTAGCAATCTGGTAAATTTTAATAAAAATCAGACGAAAAATGAAGGCCCTATCGTCTTAACGAGGCAAACTATAGCATTTTTTAACTAAATCAAGAACTCCGCTGTTACTGGTCCGATCTGGCTGGTTTCCAAACTTGGCTAGTAGAGCTAATAAAAATAAAAGAATTAAAACAATAAAAGATAAAAAAAACACATTAAATTAAAAATCAACAAAAAACAATCTGGTAAAGTTTGGTAAAGATCGGATGAACAATGAAGGCCCTATCGTCATCACGAGGCAAAATATAGCATTTTTAACTAAATCAAGGGCCATAACTTCGATCTGGCTGGTTTTCGAACTTGTCCGAGCTTTCATCGACATTAGCAATCTGGTAAATTTGGAAAATATCGGATACAAAATGAAGGCCCTATCGTCTAAACGAGGCAAAATATAGCATTTTTAACTAAATCAAGGGCCATAACTCCGCGGGTACGGCGTGAACGTTGTATTTGGTCCGATATGGCTGGTTTTCGAACTTGTCCGAGCTTTCATTGATATTAACAATCTGTTAAAGTTTTTATATTTCTTTGGTAAAGATAAAATGAAAAATGAAGGCCCTATCGTCTTAAAGAGACAAAAGTTAACGACGGACGGACGACGGACAACTCGCCATCCCATAAGCTCTTCTTCGACATAAAAACTGATTCTGGATTACTAAAGTGAAGATCTAATTTTAATGTTTGATAATAAAGTGTAAGACTGCCTTGTGCCCCTTTAATGCATATACATAATCTATCTATAACTGTATTACTGATATATATATAGGGAGTAGTATTTGCGAACAACCAAGGACAGACAACCTTCGGACGAACTACGGCAGGGCGCCTAGCTATGATGAAAGACACGGAAATCAAACGTAGGCATACACTTCCTAAGAAGGATAGCTGCATCAAACGTTGATAAACTGTATCTCTACATCATAACCCACTTGTCTGGGGGCACAATTAATATATACAAGCATACATACATACACGTATAGCTATTATTCACATTTAAGGATTCAACCACACACACGCTATATTTTTAGACAATGACAATGAAAGATGACAGATCACTAGGATACTGTGAATTCAGTAAATAGTATATATTAAAGGGAGACTCACAACGGCAACTTTTTCTTCCACAGACATTCTATGGTTCGCCTGTAGATTGTATCTCCATTCAATTTCTCCAGGCCCACGATCAAGAAATGTTCCTTCGAATGGCCATCACTAACAAAATGCGCTGCGACCGGATCGTCATATTTGGTTCTCATGCGCGACAAGTTTAGCAGATGACGCTGGTAAAGAGTGTCGCCTGTCTCTCCTACATACATGAATACATAGGACCCCAACGGCCAAATACAACGTTAATGCCGTACCCGCGACACAGCGACGTCAAATCTCCCGCGTCAACGTCATGACGTCGTGTGGTTGCATATATATATTCGTGTGGTTGGATCCTTAAATATGATCCCACTCCTATAAGCTATAATTGTCCGTATGTATGCCTGTATATGTTAATTGTGCCTCCAGATGTCCAGACGAGTGCGTTATGATGTAGTGATATAGCGTGTTTTGCAGCTATCCTATCAGCATGTGTTGTAGCTATCCTTTTTAGCAAGTGAATGCATACGTTTGATTTATGTGTCTCACATCATAGCAAGGCGCCCTGCCGTAGTTCGTCCGATAGTTGTCTGTCCTTGGTTGTTCGCAAATATTGCTCCCTATATATAATTCTGCTTTGTGAACGTGAATCTCTGAGCTCCCAAATTTCGAACGCTGCGGTTGTGAGTTCCAATTATCTCCCTTTAATATATACCATTTACTAATTTCACAGCATCCTAGTGAGCCGGAACTTTTCATTGTCTCCTGTCTTGATATAACGTGTGTGTATTTGAATTCTTAAATGTTATCCCACTCTTGTAAGCTATAATTTTATGTATGTATTTATGCGTGTATATGTTATTGTGCCTCCAGACGAGTGTGTTATGATGTAGTGATACAGTATATCAGCGTGTGTTGCAGCTATCCTATCAGCGTGTGTTGTAGCTAACCTTTCTAGGAAGTGAATGCATACGTTTGATTTCTGTGTCTCTCATCATAGCTAGTCCATTCTTCTGAAGGATCTTTGGCATAATGCGATATGATGGAGTAAAAACCCGTTTAATTGCAAATGTGTCCCGCCCTGGATAATGTTAATGCACCACTTAGTCCTTGCCACATGCAATCACACTCACATACAACCGTTTCTCAAAGTGTTTAGTTACATAACCTGACATGTGGTCATAGATCACTATTGCATTTTCCATAGACTTACTGTTTAATGTTTTCCCATCTGACATGTAAAAAAAACAGGCTTTATTTTGCTCACCCTACCGCAAAAAAAAAACGATACATGTAAAAAAGAATATCTTTTTAGGCGACGACCTATTTTTAATGCCACTTTTATGTGTCCGAAGGTCATGACCATACAATTTGAGAAATCCCCAAACAAGTTCATGAAAATCACACACTTTCCTTTTTACCATGCCATACCATAGAACAAAATCATATAGATGAAACCTAAATAATAATCAGAAATAAATAATAAATTCAAGGAAACATAATTGAATTTCCCACCTATTCTCTCATCCAATCAAAACGACGCTTGTGTATGAATTAGACATGGGACTTTCCATATTCTTTTTCAGCTAATCAGACTGTCTTTTGCAATAGGGTACTGTAACCTTGTACAATACTAAACAACAGTACTGTTTCGAACAGGCAACGCCGGTGCAATACAGGTTTATATATACATAATCTTACTAAATTAATGATGCAAACACTTAATACATATACATAATCTAGCTGAGTACTTAACACACAAATACTACACAAATATAATCTCTCAACTGTAATAGAAAAGTCGTATCTTTAAACTATTAGAACTACACCATTTAAAAGAGTATCTCAGTGGTCCTTTGGAAACGGTCGAACACGATACATACGAAATATTGCAGTCTCGGTTTGGTTGAGAACGGTAGTGAAGTATGCTTGCTACCGCTAACCTTTGCTTAAACTCGTGCTATACAATAAATCATCACACGATACAAGAAACACGTCACAATGTAATGTTTTAATACTCAATATCAGCCAGAAATTACAAATGTCAAACTTAGTGATCGATTAACGCTGGAAACTGAGTTTGTGCAATTGTTCTCTCGGGGAAAACAGCTTGATCGTTTAATGGAACATCGAATCCAAAAGGTTTTCAAAGTTGACTTATATAATCTGTTAAAACAAAAGTGTCAACATGTACAAGAAACCGGGTTAGTTTAATATTATACACTAGAACAATGTATTATTCACTGTTATGATCATGATGATAGCGTACAACTACGTATGTGTTTATTTGTTTACCGTCATTTTTTTTTAATAAAAACTTTGGTTTAAATTTAATGCCTCTCACTATTATGATTTAATACATATATATATATAAATAAAGAGTATGAAAGGAGACATTTGGAAATCAACGGACACGATATATATGATTTTTTGCAGTCTCGGTTTAATTGAGACTGTTCATGAACGGTAGTGGAAAAAAATGCTAGAAAACGTTCTAGCCCCGGGTTGAGCAGAACTCAATATTTAAAATGTCAATAGTACGAAATTTTGAGCCATCCCGAAGATGTATATACATATGACGGTGAACATGGAACCTTCAATGACTGTTTACCAGTCCCCTGGCCGAGTAATACCAAATACTATACAAATGGTAGTAATTTCTTGTAACCCATGATTTAAGTATATGTATCAACAATCATAATTATATGACGTCATTGGGTTAATAAACATACACTCATTTTGTGTTTTTTTGGCCGTCGTTTGATGGGGTCGAAAAGGACCACACCTTACAATATATTCACATTTACATGAAATTTTCATATGAAATAATATTTTAGCATTGTAAAATTAATACAGAAAAGGTACATGTATTGTACGGTTGAGGCTGGAAACATGATTTCAGGAAGAAAAAGGAACAATTAGTTAAAGCAAAAACACAAACATAAAACCCAACTCTTTTACCTAACATTTGATTGCTGTCTAATGGTCCATCTGCTTATAAAAAGTGTATATGTAAGTATTTATTATATTCAGTATTGATAATATATTAATATATAATTATATAATTGATTTACAATTGTCAGTGTCTTGGTTTTGCTCTAAACTTGTAACAACAGGAGTGCATGGATAGGAGTTAGTAGTAGCAGTGCTACTTTTCTCTCTTGTTTGTGTTTGTTGTTTCCAATGCCTTTTTTTGCCTTGAACATAAAATGCTATCGTTTAGTATAAAAATATTTTATTATTTATTTGAACAACCCTTGCATATATAAAATGAAAAAAAATGTAGGAACGAAGAAGCATCATGCTTATTAAGTTCAATCTCCTTAGAAAGTTTACATTGAACAATGAAATTGCTAACATATACGTTATGCCATATCCCATATACATTGACTTAAGTCTATAACATAATAAAAATGTTAACAATTGAATGCTAAAAACATAATGATGCTACAGGGGAAAATAAACTTGAAACACACTACGAATTGCATTTCTTATCTTCGCAGGCTTCATAACCTCTACTCTCAACTAAATTCTATTTTCAAATTGTTATTTCGTTCGTTGCTTTCTAGTTTTGAGAAAAGCATTTTGTTAGAAACTGGGACCAGATTCTAGAGTGCACCAAATCTCACACTTGCCCTACTGTCATCCCAATAAAACGGGACAGGGTAAATAAATAAAATCCCTGACTTGAACAATTCTCTAACCAACAAGGCAGTATTCATAGGCAATATAAGTAAAACACGAAGATGCTCGTGTATATATAAATACAAAAAACAGTATCCTAGAAAGCCAGATAGAAGGTACTCAATGACTTGGCAGAAGCCAGAATAACAAGAGAATAAACCAGTGAGGGCACGACGAGACAAACATCAAACGTCACCATCCTTTTGAACTTTAGGTAGAGGTCTTCAAAGGGTCCACCGCCTGTCCGGTAATCGCACAATTAAAGAGGAAAACATAGAGGCGAACTGTAATTGAAAACTGACAGGGTCATAACCTCTTTTGATAAACCTTTTAACACGTTTAACAAAGATAGAATGAAAGTGATCATGACCAAGGATCTTACGAAGTTTGTAAATCACGTCACCATAGAAGTCAGATTGTGATAGACACAACAGCTCCGAATTTATTCTGAACTAACAAATACCTAAAAAGATAGGAAAACTCAAATGTTTTTAAAATCTAAACAGTGTGACACATATTGTGATATTTGGGCAAACTTTAATATTAAAAGCAATATAAACTAGCGTCAAACTGTTGCTGATAAGTCATTGACTTATTCTCAAATAGAGCAAATATTATACCACTAGTTCTAGGAGTGTTTACGACAACTTCCTCATTTTCTGGGAAATTTTACAGTTAATAATCTCGTAAAGCTCTTACAAACTTCTGTATTTCTTCACTAGTTTTGTAAGCCCAAATTCTTTCGTTCTGTGCCATCACTAATAAGTTACAGTATTAATGCGTCAACTATGTACGTATATCATTTTATCAATCACAAATCTAATTAATATAGCATAATATGTTAAATAACCACTGTTTTTGTCGCGATCTAATAAAACGCTATGATTTTTTCTTTGCTTGTTGCTTGATGACCGGACAGAGTGCGGACCCTATGATGACGTCTACCTAAATCCTGAAAGGCTTGGTAACGTTTGATGTTTGTCTTCAGTATTGTCGCGTCGTGCCGTTAATGGTTTATTCTCGTGTTGCTCTTACGTTAAGAACGTCTAGGCATTTGTATATTCATATATACATGATCATCTTTGTGCAATACTTATATTGCCTATTAATACTGCCTGGTTTGATTAGGGATTATAGTTAGCGGGGAATTCGTTACTTACACTGTCCCGTTTTATTGGATGACAACAGTATCAGCATTAGATTTGGTGACATTTTGCATCTGCTCGTTTCAAGGCGGTAATCCTATTATGAATGCTTTAATGTTTGTGGTGCTGCATACTTTGATATGTCCTTGCAGTTGTTTGTTTTGCATGCTTGCTATGGTTGAATGTGTTCTGAGAATGCTTCATTTCTGTTCAACATTTATATTTAATTTTATTTGGAAAACTGTACCCATCTGATCATGCTTCATTTACATGAGAATTTTTTTGAGTATTTAGAGAACATGCGGACCCAAACTCTGTTTCTGCTTGGAAAAAGTATTTTAGTTTTAAATTATAGATATACGTATTAGCTTTTATAATGCTAACCCTTCTTCAATTCCCTCAAGACCTAGTTTTTCGTTTCGTAGTTTAAAATTGGGAATTCAAGAAGTTCATAATAAATTTGTTTTAGTTCCCGCTGATAAAGCAGCTAATAATGTAATTAAAGTTTCACGCCTTCATTACGTCAATGTTTAATCTCTGGGACTCGGTAGAACTAATTCGTATACTCCAGTTCAATCTATTGAGGAGGATTCTGTTTCCACAAATATCACTCGGCGCACTACTTTCAAGGCTGGGGTAGACAAAAAGCAAAACAAACTGCCATCTATGTACTGGATTACTAAATTACATAAATCTCCGTATAAAGCCCGCTTTATTTCGAATTCTTGTACCTCCACCACCACAAATATCTCCAAACTTTTAACTTCTTATCTTACTGCCGTTAAAGATCACGTTTAACACTATTGTGCAAAAAACTTCTGAAAATTCTGGGATTAATTTATTTTGGTCTATTAAAAATTCAGGAGACATTCTTGATACAATTTGCAATACGTACTTATGACTTCTCTACACTATATACAACCTTACCTCATCACCTTATCAAAGACAGGCTTATTGTTATATACCCGCTGACGGGCATTTGTTGATTTACATATATAGTCTATATTACTACCATATCATCCCTTTTATTTTTGTAAATAGTTTTATCTTTATATGTTTACATTAATTTTTAATTACTACTTCATTTCTTCATCTTTTTATTTGGATATCGACGTGCCGTAAAACACCATTCGTCCATTCATTCATTTTTATTCACAAAACCTTCGCTAGAGATTTTTTTTTTTTTCGTTTTTCACTAACGGCAATTTAGACAATTACACTATGTGGACTTGCCAAAAAGTTTGTGAATCAATCATTTTCCTATTAGATAATAGTTTTGCCAGGAATGGAACTACCGTTTATAGACAAATTGTTGGTATCCCTATGGGCACGAACTGTGCACCTCTCGTCGCAAATTTGTTCTTGTATTGGTATGAAAGATATTTTATGTTGAGACTTTCAACCGATACTCAATCAGATGTAATTGAAGACGTTAATGACACCTCGTGGTATTTGGATGACATATTGAGCATTGACAATCCTTTCTTGTCTACTACGGTTAATAATATCTAAGGAACTTCAACTCAACAAAGCTAACATGTTTGATAATGTCGCTTCTTTTTTTGATTTACATATCTCTATTGAAAATGGCTGAATAATTAAAATAAGTAAATCGATGACAAGATAAATGATTTTAATTTTGATATCGTTAATTATTCCCATTTAGTTGGGGATGTTCCCCGAACAACTTCTTATGGGGTCTATCTTTCTCAACGTATTCGTTTCTCGAGAGCTTGTAGTCGTGTTGATGACTTTAATATTCGTAATATTGGTATGACTAAAAAGCCACTTCGGCAGGGCTACCGTTACCGCAAACTTCGAAAATCCTTTGCAAGATGTTATTATCGTAACCTGATTTACTTATACGATATAAAAGTAATTTATGAACTCTTCTGCGACAAGGACTATCACAACCTGACTTCTATGGTGATGTGATTTACAAATTTCGAAAGATCCTTGGTCATAATCACGTTTATACAATCTTTATTAAAATTGTTAAACAGTTTATCAAAAGAGGTTATGACCCTATCATTCTGCAACGTACTGCATGTTTAGTGGTTGACCGATTTACAGTTCGCCACTATGCTTTCCTCTTAGATTGTGCGATGACCGGATAGATGATGACGTCTACCTAAATCCTTATATGACGATAGCGTTTTATGTTTGTCTTTAATATTGTCTTGTCGTACCCATAACGGTTTGTTTTCTCGTTGCTCTGGCTTCTGCCAAGTCATTGAGTACTTACTTTGTGGCATTCTAGGCTTCTGTTTTTTGTATATTATATATATACATGCTCATTTATGTGCTTTACTTATATTGCCTATTAATGCTGTCTTGTTTGTTAGAGATTTTAACCCGGGGGATATTTTTATTTACACTGTCCCGTTTATTGGGATGACAATAGGGTAAGAGCGAGGTTTGGTGCATACTAGAACCTGGTTTGAATCCCAGCGGCCTTTTTTGCCACTGAACGTTCCAAGGCGGTAGCCCTATTTTCAATCAAACCTTGTGTATTTGTGATGTCTTATCTTGCCATTTATTCATTTTCTTAAGTTGTTCTTTGTTTCTGTGTGTGTTTATGGTTGACTGTCGTCCTCGAATGCTACTTTTCCTGTTAGATTCTTATATCTACTTTTTCAGTGTTTGCAGACGACAAAACTGTTAAAGTTCCATTCTAACATTTTTCCATTATCGCAAATAAAATTATAACACGAATGACAGAATATAATCCATCTTTCCCTTGCTAAGAATGAAGAGCAATTTTCCTATAAATTCGGATTGTTTCCAACATAGCTATCTTAATGGTATATTATTAATGCAAGTCTCTAATGCTGTGTTTAAATCAAACTATAACATTATTCATGTCAAAGTTATTATTCGTACCAAGAGATAGTTTCTGGATTTACATGTTTAGAATAATTACTCATGTTTCATTGATTGTGTCGATTTCACAATGTGGTTACTAGTATGAGGCACGTGCTTAACGTTACGTGGTCCCGCCTTAATTCTATTAAGCGATGGGAAAGCTTAAATTAGCAGGATTTTATAACGGATATTTCGACAATAAATCACGTTAGAAAACTGTTTTTACTACAAAAATGCTATAACCTATTTAAAATTACCGCCAGCCAACCCCGTTTTCGCTTCTTTGGGAAGGGGTTGGATGGGGTATGAAAGTTAATACTAGGACCATGTAATGAGATACATGCTTTTGGTTTGTACATAACAAGGTGAAACGAAATTGGTAAATACAAATAATCCATCGCTCTTAACATCTGCTGGAAATACATATATGAGCTGTATTTTGTGTTTATAATCCTTGTTCTTGAGGTGGCAGATGTATTAAACACCTTAGACAGTGTCAGTTATTTTCAATTTTAAAATATTGTTTAACAGGTTATATTACTTAGAGTATTTTGACTGGCCTAACGTACTTTTATTAAAAAAATCCAACAACTTTTTTTAAAAAATGTTTATGGGACAGCTACATGAAAAAACTACGATTTCTTTTCACGTATATTTAGGGTTTAATATTTTTTGTTTGCGGATGAAAACACAGAACCATATGTGGCTTTGCAAAAGGAACGCGCCCAAAATAATATATTGACTGATGCGTATATGACATGGGTAATGTTGGCTATACATATCTATTTAGAGTTTTGTGACTTGATTATAAAACATAACAGAACGTTTGCGTTTTCTTCACCCAGGTACGAGTCATAAAACATGGATTTTGAAAAACATAGATCATAATACATACGTGCATATATACGATATCGTAAATATATCAATCCTAAAATGTCCCACCTGTTTGCTTTAATAGTTATATGAGAAAACGCACCCGAGCACGCAATCACTCAAACATGTACGCACACACATACATGTTGATTTGTGTTTATATTATTATAAAATAATTTTAAATTTACCTATGGGCACTATTAGTCCTTCTGGTATATCGCCATTGCCTGGATGTTGCACTAGAAACAGTACATATAGCAAAAAGCTTATTTGCTGTAGTCCGAACATCTTTGCAACAATTACTTTAAATGTAAGTCATAAACATTTCCAACAATTATATACACGCGGTTAACATACATAAGCAGTGTTCGTTGTATTGATGTTGTTGTTTTTACAATGTTTAAAATATGTATTGTTTAAAGTAAAATCAATGGCACGTAACGGATTTAATTATTACCAATGATCACTGCACACTACGCGTAATGATTTCATCATTATATTACTTAAAGCCGAAAAGCAAAACAGATATGTAAACTCATAATCATGTATTTTAACTAATTAACCAAATACTTCTTAATTCGTGTATTTAATCATACAAATATCACAGTATATTTCATTAAACATTGCACATTTACTATAACACAAAGTTAATACATTCCTCTTTTCCAGAGATGCATAGATGCCTGCCTCGATGATCTTTTGATCTAAATAAAGGCTTCTTGGCAACTGGTATTATTTTTAACAGCGAAGGAAGCCATTCATTTATTCCGGAGAGAACAGTTTAACGTGTCCAAAATATTGAACACGAATTATTGATAGAACATTTCCTTGTTTTGGGGGACCTGTCAGAATTTATCATTCTTTATTACTTAGGTCAGGAAATATCGGATAGCTTTCAAGGAAAAAACAGGAATGAATTTCCATATTTCGTAGATATTGTTTATGGCACCGATGTTAAACCAATATTACATACCAGCATACCGTGTAAAGCAATTACTATCAATCATACAGTGCATTTGTCTTCAGTATGGCTTATAATTCACATTGAACTGTAAATAATGATAACATGAAAAAAAAAAAACACTAAAAAGAACAATCAATGTGTGGTATTTGAAACGATTTTGAATTAACAAACCATATCGTTAACACTGCGTATCAACGGTTCTCCGGGTATTGCGAGTAAGGGAATCGATAGTAAACGCAAATTGGACACACCGAGGATAAGAATTTTCTTTTATGAACAGGGGTTTATTTTCATCATTATTCTATGAGTTATAAGAACCCAACACTATCATATCTCTGTACTGATACACCGAATACGTTTTATAATGTTATAAACGTGTAAAAACCCGATAAGCACCGCCCTAATCACAAACACAAGTTTAAATCGTCAGCTTTTGATATAATGATTTTTCCTCTTTATTACACTTTATTGTCAATATTTAATCTTTATTCTTACACGACCTCCGCAGTCTTTCATATACACAAAGAAGAGAGACAGTTGTGTGAGAGACAGCTAACGCACTCGTGATTTAATTACTACGCATCCGAACTCCTATTCACCAATAAAACACAGGTACATATTTATTATTTCTTAAATATATATGTTTTGTCACCATGCATGACGTTTTCTGATGCATTAGTGCAAAAATATCGTTCTTTGTGTTGTATCGATGTAAATATACCATCCTTGGGTGTACTGCAACTTGCCGGAGTTGTATTTGGGACTGGACTGCAACTTGTTTCGAACAGTACTGCAACTTGGGAAGTCATTTTCGTTCTTTTTACTGAGACAGGGATTAATGACGGCCAATAACTTATTGTATTTACAATCAAATAATTATTAATTGATTTTTCGTTTATATTATAAAGTTTGGTTGTAGGTTGTTGTTTAAATTTATAATTTTTCGTTTCAGAGATGTTGAGATTTTATCTTATTTTCAGTAGCGTTATGTGATAATATATGCGTTACTCGGTTTTTATCCTTAAGTTATATAGTAAAAAAAATTACTACATAAAAAGAACATTTTTTTCAAAAATTGATTTTGACTACCTAAAAAGAACATAACTTTCGAATTGATTTTGAAAAATACATATGTTGAATGTGCTTGAAAATATGCAAGGTTTTAGAAGAATCGCGCTGTAGATACCTTAATTTTAACAGTAGACTTGGTTGAAAATCAAGGATAAAGACCGAGTTGAATTAGGTAGGTCTTATTTCTAATAACGTTCACATATCCTTTTTTGTAGATGGACCTGACAAACTCTTCATTGGACCTATCAGGGATTGCCGAAGATGGTGTAAAGTTATTTCAGGGAGTACAGTGTACAGGGAGGAGAAACGGATTCATAAACGCTCTAGTTTATTTATTTATGTTGTCGCGCTAAAACTCCGCCATTTACTATTTTATCAATACAGGTAAACCGATCGTAAGCGCGTCTCACATTTTCAGCTAACATCTCCAAAATATGCATGTTTTTTATAGCCTACTTTTTCGGTTTTCTGTTATAATCTCCCTCACGAAATTACCATCTCCTCCCTGTATACTGTACTCCCCAGTTATTTACATTTATATTTAGTTACCGTAGAGCTGCGTTGAATCATCGTAGTATTACATATATAGAGGATCTTAAACGAGTTCCCATTTCATATAAGATTTATGAACGATATGAATTATTTTAATTTTAACGAGCCTTTTTATCACATAACATTGCAATCAAATTAGTAAAAATTAATTCAGATGGACATAGAACCGCCACGACGTCAGACACACTTTAGCGCCAAAACGTCATAAAATATGTGACGTCTTAACGTCGCGTCTCACATATAACGTTGCGTATAAAAGAGTTCGAGTTTTACCTCTTTACAAAATAGCAGCTTACGCCAACTTTTTAACAAACCAACAACAATGTTTTGTATAACTTGCATTATTTTTAAATGCTGTCACAAATAATAAGTTTATGACTCAGATCTGGGTGAATTTGCAATAAATAAAATAGTTTCAGTTAATAAACTTGCGTAGTGTTACAGGTTTAACTCAACCAATCAAAATCGTTCCAGGTTGTATTACACGTGTGTCATACAATAGAATATTAAATGGGTGTTCGACACTGCTAACAAGGGACGTTATGTGATAAAAAGTGTTAAAATCCCCATCGATACATCTGAACATTAATTTATGCAAGATACAAAATAAGATAAAATGTTTCAGGTGTGGGGTGGGTTGAGGTGTGGTGGAGTGGTCTTGGGAGTTAAAGATCGGATAAAAAATAAATCGACTTACAGGTGTGGGGTGTGGGGTATAGGGGAACATATCTATATGTGTTTGAATTGACCAAAACAACACAGAAGTTTAAAAAAAAAAAGTAAGAAAAAAATCGGGTTTTGAGTGGCTTGGCTTGGTACATAGCTATATGTCTTTGAATGGACCAAAAACCAAAACAACACAAAAATATGTAAAAAAAAATCTGGCGTGGTGGCGTGGGGTGCGGGGATGCATTCCCCAATATGGGTGAAACGTACCATGTTCTTAATATATGGCAATCCGCCACCAACAATTCAAATCCTATTATTCCTCCTTTGTGTTTGTAAGAAGTAGAAAAATGCACTGAATATGCGGGTCATAACTTGATACAGTTGATTCAGTATACATTTGAATTTGACTTTTGAACGATAATGCACATATAAAAGTTCTCGTTAACAATAATACCCACATGATTCTGATCGTGAACGACAATAGGGCTCTACGTGGTTGAACAAGTTGCAGTACACTTAAAATACAGTAGTTTGCAAGTCGCAGTACTGCGATTAACACGTTGCAGTCCACCGGCCTCGAAAAACTTCTGTAAATTGCGCGGAATAATAAAAAGTCAAGTAACTGTCACTGGTATAGAAGTGGTGTTTATGACATACAATTACTTCGTATCGTTTAAATTTCGTGTCTGAATCCCAAATAACCCAGTTATTCTCGAAATCAGCTCGCTGATAACAAAATATGCAGTGATTAGGCCGAGTTTTCTCATGAAATTTTAAAATATACGAAATGCAATCCACATTTGGGATAGTGCAATACAATAGTATAAGTGTTATCCATCTGCCAACTAATTGTTTCAGGCAGCAGATAAAGATAAATGGTAGGAAAGAGAAGAAATATTACCTTTGTTGTGTTCATGCGTCGTCCGTTTTCTTATTTAGCTACTCATTTTTCTTATTTACCTACTCATTTTTCTTATTTACCTACTCATTTTTCTTATTTACCTACTCATTTTTTTTATTTAACTACTTATTTTCTACTCATTTTTCTTATTTACCTACTCATTTTTCATATTTACCTACTCATTTTTCATATTTACCTACACATTTTTGTAGCAATATCCGGAAGACGTTGATACGCAGTAGTTAATAAGCAGCATTCAAGGACGACAGTCAACCACAAACACACACAGAAACAAAGAACCCTTCTTTTGGTAGAAGGAATCACGGTATTGAAACTTAAAACAATATGTAAATATGTATATGACCGAGGTGACCATATTAAATGAAGTAAAAGGCATATATCACTTGATGGCTCTGGAAGTGCTCAAATATCACCATAACTATTATGCAAATGAGAACTGGCGGACTGTTTTGTGCACAATAAACAGTAAAACATTTAAACTTATGGTAATTTAATTTAATGATATACAGAACGAGGGGTGATCGAAAAATAATGAGACTGTATGGTACGTTTATCAGACATTGCTATATATCTATCCTGTATAACATCTTACTTTATAAAATGTATTTTAACTCAGTAAGGTTAATTTTTTTCAAAGAATGCTTTACAACCGCCGCAAAGCATATCTGACACCATTAAAAAAACAACAGCAAAACATCATCAACAACATCACAACAACAACAAATAAAAATAAATAAAAATGAACGTAATGATTTCACTTTGAAAATGACACCGTGTAATAAGTATAACGTTCACGTAATGTGCGGGTTATGGGATAAAGAGAACCTTATAGGTGTGACTGTGTCTGTCAGAACTGACATTAATTCCGTTTTTTGGAAATCGCTGAGCCCGATATTTATATACAGATAACGGTGGTACATTCTCAAATCCTTTTTATTTCTTACTTTAATTTCGAATAGATGGTTCCACTACTCTAGGCTTTAACGGTTCTGGGTATTATTTAATCTTAGGATATGTTGTCTGCTTTTTAATTTAGTTTTTTGACTGTTATTTGTGATACGCAGGCTTCATAACCTCTGTTCCAAACTAAATTCCATTTTATTTATTTCTTCCATTGTTTTCTCGGTTAGAGCAAAGCATTTTGTTAGATACTTGGACATATGACGCTGGCCATGGCTAGGAATGGTACGATAATACCTCCTTGACGATTCCATGTTCACCGTCAAAAATGTATGCATACTATCTTCGGGATGGCTGACATTTGTGACATTTGTGGCGTGAAAGTATTTTCAATATCATTCATGAACAGTCTCAATCAAACCGAGAGTGCAACTTTTTTTGTGTTTATCGTGTTTTACCTTTCATACTTTTTAATACATTATTTGGGTAAATGCAGTTTGTCCAATCCGTTTAATAATATGCAGTCACTTATGTAAACTCCTAAAGTTACATAACGTCGTAATGTAGATTGATGATAACTTCACACAATGTCAGTGGTATGCAAAAACAGGGTCGATCATGAGTATCCGGTTCCAATGGGGGCAAATTCGACACTAAAAATAATGGTTTTAACCGCATCTTCGGCAGAGCATTGGTTCCGATTAAAACAGTTAATATATAGCGTGTCGGAATTTCCTCTCTGTATTAGACACGAACGAAAGCTTATTATAATATTCCATTCTCTGTATCTGTTAAGTTCTTTACATGAATTCAAGTCGTGCATTGCCCTAAGGAAATTCTCCGGAATAACAATGCCGTTTCAGAGTTACGGATTTGGTTATTGTCAGAACTATCAACAAATTAAACTTCTTCAATACATATATGTCTGGCTTGTTGATGACAATAAAGTAAATGTTAGGTTTGAACAGTCAAACAAAACACTCATTAAAATAAACAACAATTTCACTGTTACTTAAAAGCATGTTATGTGACATCACAAACACAAACGGGTTGACAATAGGGCTACTGCCTTGGAATATTCATTGGCAAAAAGGCCGCTGGGGGTTTAAACCAGGCTCTAAGGCGCACCAAAACTGCCCTTACCCTACGGTCATCCCGTTTAATTAATAATGGAAATTCTATATACTGATTCTACTTCATTAATTTATGTTGGACTTACAGGACTTACAGGGACATGTTAAGTGTCCAGTGATACCATGTGACCAAACTTCCACTGAAACCAAATGATGCTCGTTTATACTTAAGTATCTTACGAAAAAAATAGTTCTTGGTGTGTTGACCAGATTGTTCGAAATTAATACGAATACCACTTGAGTGTTAAAAGTCTTTATAAAAATAATAACGTTTAAGCCGGTGCTAGGGTGCCTGATAGGTTTTGCACCTTATATTATGTCTCATGAACAGACTCAGTCAAATCGGGCCTGCTACCTTTCTCTCTTGCTTGCGTTTGGTGCTGCCAAGTGATCCCATATTCAGTATTTCTTCAACATAAATAATGTGATGCTACAAGCGATCGATTATATCCGAGATACTGGAAACATCATCAGCAAACAAAAGCGGTAATATATCACCAATATCATCGTACACCCTATAACATCATGTTAACCTATAAAGTGTCATTTTAAATGTCTCCATATTTTTAGAATAGAAATAAGATAGAACACCTTAAATGATATCAGCTCTTTAGGTTTTGAGAACATTCTTTTTAAATATGATTTATGAATATTTTTGTAAAATCATGTGTTCCTGGTGCAAGTCATATTTTGTAGGCATGGACATTGTTTGACAACCTCGACTGTTAATTTTCATCATGCTATAATTAATAGGGATTATTTAACTGCTGTGATTGATTATAGGGAAATCCTTCACGAGTGGTAGACGTGTGGTTCTTTTCACGAACGAGCGCACACGAGTGAGTGAAAAAACAAAGCACGTCTACCATCAAGTGAAGGATTACCCAATAATCGATCCCAGCAGTTAAATAATTTATTTATTACATATTCGCTTTATTGAACGTTATCGGCGGATGACGTCGACGTCAGCAACACTTTGTTGACGTCACGACTCAACGTCGCAACGTTAGTTATTATTGTGTTCTAAGTTAGCAACGTTAGTTATTATTGTGTTCTGAGTTAGTTATTAATATTTAGCGATTATGAATATTCTTGCACTGAGAAATCCCGATCTTTCACGCATAGAAATGTAATAAAACTATATATTCCATTCGCTTTTGAGTCCGCTCTGGGAAAATACTGTTAGCCTAATTGTTATAACTCTAAATAAAATAGTTTCACAGGAGAACGGACATGTTAGGCCGCCCTAGAGACATTTGTATTTATAAACTAGATTATTGATGCGTCAATAAACAATTTTATTCATGCAAGCCATACCATTGCCTAGCAGTTTATGAGAAAAAAAACACTTTCAGTGTTCCTTAAATAGATCTATATTAATGAGTGTAGTTTTCCCCCCTACACACTTGATAGCCTAGGTTAAAGCAATCACTTCGAAAAATAACACTGTTAAAATTATTTTTCAGAAAAAGCTTTACACTGGTTTGAATAAGTAAGTAATTTTAGCACGCTGATTTATAACTTGAAATACTTAAATAATATTCAGTGACATTTGGTTATAAGGGTTTTTGTCTCAACGTATACATAAGTGCAAGAGCTTTTAGTGAAGTAGAAGACGTTATCATTCCTTACCTTTGTATATTAACCATAAACGTCATAGAAACAGCAAAATTGTATTATCGTACAAAAAACGCAATGGCAAAATACCACACACTTAATCAAATTAGCCAGTTAGATGAAACGGACAATACACAACATATATAGTTGTGAAGAAAGGTTGACCGTCTTGAAACGGATCAGCAGGCAATACGGCCTATTGGTTATCTTGTGTACACAGCCTAAGTTTGTTTCGTTTTCGGCGTCCAAATTGACAAGACAGTATAACTCTCATTTCAGATCCATAGCATAAGATAGGCATTAGCATAACTTTATTCTTATATGGTCTTATAAAGTTGTCATGCGTTAGTATGGTACTGTTGTGCATTATAACTTTAATGAGGTACCTATATTTCTATTTGATAGCATTTCCTACATAATACCATAGGCAGGATACACTGAAGAGCTATCTGCGCTTCGTTATATTTAAACAAATACATATGTGTTATCAATTAGAAGTTCATAAATAATATTTTATAGTCATATTTCCGATATCTTACGCTTACGCGACTATTTGCAAATATGCTCTCGACGTTCCATGCTATTTCAGCAATGATTCTGAGCAAAACTCAGGACTATTCATCCACTTACAATAGGACAACTAGTTGTATTTTCAAGGTGTTGATTTTTGAATTTTCGCTGTCGAAGTCGTATTTCAAAACCATTTCTGCCTTAAATACTTATTCACTGTTAAAATCATTCGAACATGCTCGTATTTATCTAGGTGTATTTTAGCCATATGTGTTATTTTATAATATCTCATACCTTTCTTTCAACTGATTACATGTATATTTACATGTAGCTGTTTCTTTAAAATGCATTTTACTGATTTCAGTAAGTTCATGTTCGACTGTCGATGCAACACATATGTCAATAAAAGCTTAGTGGTTTCTGAGAATAAAACATATTAAATTCGAATGGACCAGTTGAAACGCAATTAAATCCACATTTCATCAATTATTTAGTGTAAACTTAAAGCATGCACCTATTCATATATCAATATATTAAAGCACTTTATCAATATAAGTCACAAATACTTTAACCGTGTTCCCCCATTCATCCCTAAAAAAAAAAGGAAAAAAAAGAAGCTACGGCCTGATGTGTGAATACAATAACTCCAGGACCTACGGTTTGTGAAATCTGACATTTTTCACATTATAGCAATGTACTTGTACATTTCCTTCGATTCGGCTGTCTGAAAATAATGGACAAAAGAAGTGGATTTTTATAATGATTGATGTATATTCAAATTGACCTACTGTATTTGTTCGGTTGCTGAAAGTGCCTAAATTGGCGCTCGTGAACTAAAACATCGGATTTGTTTTCGAACGTCTGACAATTTATTTCGACGTGGCAAATTGTATAGCCTATTGATACATGTTCGGCAAGGTCACTATATAAGTCAATTCAAATAAAGTTTAAGAGCAAGTTTATCAAAAAACGTTGACAAAATTATTGTTAAGACTATATCTTTTCTAGAAATATATGTTTTTAAAATATCCGCCTTATCCAATATCATAATTATTTACTCTTCTCAACAATACTAATATTAACGTGAAAGTATGCATGAAAGTACACCATGAAATCTATCATTAAAACTGAACACAGTCACCAAAACACGCATTCAAAAAAAATAAAAAAATAACAAACCAAGCATGTGTCACCACAAACGTGAAAGAGAAGAAGATAGGGTTACCGCTTTGGAACGTTCAGTGCCGAAAAGGTCACTGGGTGTTTAAACCACACTCTTACCCGATTACCATCCCAAATCAAACCTCACTTTTACCCGATTATCATCCCAAACCCAGCCTCACTCTTACCCGATTATCATCCCAAACTAAAGCTCATTCTTACCCGATTATCATCCCAAACCAAACCTCACTCTTTCCCGATTATCATCCGAAATCCAGCCTCACTTTTACCCGATTATCATCCCAAATCAAACCTCACTCTTACCCGATTATCATCTCAAACCAAACCTCACTCTTACCCGATTATTATTCCAAACCAAACCTCACTCTTACCCGATTATCATCTCGAACCAAACTTCACTCTTACCCGATTATCATCCCCAACCAAACCTTACTCTTACCCGATTATCATCCCCAACCAAACCTCACTCTTACCCGATTATCATCCCAAACCCAGCCTCACTCTTACCCGATTATCATCCCAAACCCAGCCTCACTCTTACCCGATTATCTTCCTAAACCCAGCCTCACTCTTACCCGATTATAATCCCAAACTAAACCTCACTCTTACCCGATTATCATCTCAAATCAAACCTCACTCTTACCCGATTATCATCCCAAAACAAACCTCACTCTAACACGATTATCACCCCAAACCAAATCTCACTCTTACCCGATTATCATCCCAATAAAACGGGACACCGTAATAAAGAAATTCCCGCCAGGCTATATCATCTAAAAACTAGGCAATATTGATAAGTAATATGATAAATACTGAAAAGGGGATCCATTGGAAGCAACAAACACAAACAAGAGATACACATATCAGACTATTTTCAATTAACGTATAGCACAACGATGAACATGCAAATATGAATATGAAAAATAAAACCATAGACAGCAAGCAAAACAAGTACTCGGTGATTTGGCAGAAGCCAGATAAATAAGAGAATAAGCCATTTAGGGTACGACAAGACAAGATTAAAGACAAACATCAAACGTTATCGTCCTTTCAGTATTTAGGGAGACATCATTATTGGGTCCACACTCTATCCGGTCATCGCACAATCAAAGAGGAAAGCATTGTGCAGAACTGTAAATAGGTCAACCCACTAAACATGCAGCGAGTTTGCAAAATATCGATGACTACTCACTCTAAATTACAATTATTTTCGTAATAACTGTATGTTTGACAGACTGACCTCGTAATGATGGCTTCTGGCTACAAGGCCTGTGGTCTTCAATAGACGCGCTCTGAAAGGTCAATGTAGGACGCATACTCGTACAAGTGGTATTGTGCAGAAACATCAAACATCAAACATATCAAATGTATATAATATATAAATTGACATCATTTCATCGTCAGTTATTGTATTATTCATTCTTTGTTGGCAGGGGACAAGTTAGGTGGTGTAATTAGCCATTTTCCTCTATAACCATTGTGCTCCATAATAATAACTTTACATTAACATGGTGTCAAAAGGAATATCGTCTATAAAATTATGTTTAGACGGTTGACTATTTGTTCTGTACAGCGCTGTTTTGTCCCCTGTCCCCACATCGCTACTATCAATAAACTACAAATATGTGAATGGGTTGACCTGAATATAAATGGGGTGTGTATTATATTCCGGATACTAAACCATTCTCGTTTTTTCCGGTGTAGGCGGGTGGTGGGGTGTGTGTGTGTGTGTGTATTGAGGAGGTGTGTGTGTGTGTGTGTGGGGGGGGGGGGTCGTTCTTACTCCGGTGTAGGAGGGAGGAGGGGGTGGTTGTTACACCAGCGTGTATCATCAATGGCATTGATTTTGACATTGTTTTTGTGAACATTTGAGCTATAATTTGATGCATTGTATCACAAAACATGTTTTTTGAAAGCCATGACATATCTATCGCAATACACTAATGTATTACGTATGCAAATGAGATACGAACCACAATGTTTTTACAAAGTAAAAAATTTAGCCCAAACTATTTGCCTGGTATATAATACGATTCGTTCAGACAGACCTTATTATTTATCATTACATATATTTGAAATTTTACTTAAGTTTGTGAAATGCAAGGAGGTTACGTTAAATTCGGGTTTATTTGTAAAGCGAACGGTTTACAGTCGCGTGACGTAAATGACGTCATGTGAACATCCAATCCCTTACAAACTGCTATCGTGTTAAATTAAATTATCATCATTAAAGTGAAAGTTTCACGTCGTAGAGATGAAATGTGATAAATATCATGTTACTTTCGTTACGATATATGTTTGACTTTAATAAACTCGTTGGATCACAAGATAGGATACTCGGCAGAGCCTCGTATGCTATCATTTTATCCAAGTCGTTTATTAATGCCAATACTACATAATGATACTCTATATCAGTTCTTTGACAATTCCATGGAATTTTTAACAACAATATTTACGTCTGACCGTGCTTGGAAATATTGGTCTCCTGTTCTGTCGCCTGAAATTCCATGGAACTTTTGTGATGTCATCAAGTAAGATCGAGTTCGGAGCGCGTCATATAGTAGAGTGCAAGTATTATACATTGTCAGTTAGCATATGGTCAACGTTAATTGCAGGTTTGTAGGATATGTTTGGATTATACATTAGAACGAATCCGTTAAACGTTCACCACAACGCTGGTGTAAAATTCGACTTGTCAAATGAGAGAGGGTCGATTCTTACGGTAGTGGTTCTACCCAGAAAACGGGGTGGACTGCCTCTACCACGATATGATTCGAAGGCATCTGACCCTTAAATGGGTTTTATATCTGTCTATGGTTAACAGACTGTGACTCATGTAAGTTTCGATAAGCATGCTTTACAACGTGAATTCGTAGAGAACTCTTCTGAAAACTTGAATAGTATAAACACATATTTTGTAATGTTGAAAGGTTACCATTTCACTTGCTGAAATGACGTTTTCGTAAACCAGTCTATTGAAATGTAGCATGTAATCATTATTATTATATGTATATTTGCGACACAACATTCACAAGCCTTTACAACGCAGTTGATTGAGGCGTCGTGTTAGTGCCGAATAAAGTAGGGTTCAAGCCTGCTGATTTTCTTTTTTATTTTTTTTATTTTAAATTTTCATTATTATCATGATTATGGTTTAAATTATTGCTAATGGTAAGGTAGCAACAGTTCCTTTATATTTTTCACTTTGATAACGCAATTTATAATTACACATGGTGACAGTGAACTATTTATATGTGTTGTAATGCACACACTACCGTACACGTATCCCTTACATGTGAACTATTGTATTTCTGTGCTGATGTGTACAGCACGTCGTGTTCAAAGGGTGAATTGTAATCAATATGTAAGGCATGCCAAGGTATTTGAACAGAAAGAAGCGAGGTCGCCCACATTGATTTAAAATGCTTGGTAGGAAGAACTGATGGTAGAAATCGGTAAGAATGTAAGATGTTTATCTCTCTGTGACAACAATTTTGTTTTTCAATAATGTTTTAACACCCGTGACTTGATATATTATTATGTTAACTTCTTGTCTCTCGGCAGCTATTTTACGCTGGCGTAAAACCTTGCTTGTTCAGCTGCCGAAGGCAGCTGACTTTTATATGACTTTTATATCTGTCTATGGTTAACAGACTGTGACTCATGTAAGTGGCAATACGCTGCTTTACAACTTGAATTCCTAGAGAACTCTCTGAAAAACTTGAATGGTATAAACACATATTTTGTAATGTCGAAAGGTTACCATTTCACTTTTGAAGATGTTGAGCATTATTTGTTTAGATGTGTAAATTTCAGAAATGAAAGACGGCAATTATTTTTAGACACTCGTATATTTCATCCTTTAAGTACTCACAAACTTTTGTACGGCATCGACCAACTTAAATTCCAAAATCCTTAACTTTGTATCAATATAACGTTGTATTTTGTCTATATCTACTGTCGCTATGTTTCTATCAGCCTGAACGGGGATATTGTGGTGTTATTTCGGTGGAGATTGCGTGGGGGTAGAATGGCACGGCAGAGTTTACATTTATGGATTTTTTTATTATTTTTTTCTTCGTTTTTCCTTATCAAATTTATATTTAAATATATTGTTACAATTTCAAACCAATACTCATATACACTTTTTCAGCCACAATCATGGAGAGAACTGTTACTAATGTTGTAATAACTTGTAGTTCAATCCATTTGCATATGTTTCTATGAATATTGTGATGTTGAACTGATGTATTGTAACATATCTGCAATAAAATATTATTAAACTACCATTTCACTTGCTGAAATGACATTTTCGTAAACCAGTCTACTGAAATGTAGCATGTATTCCATTCGCAACATCTCGTACACTGCTTTGCGGGATCCCGAAGAATGACGGGATTGGCCGAGCGTTCACGATTGGCATGTAATCATTACTATTATATGTATATTAGCGACGAAACATTCTGAAGTCTCAATAGTTCAGTCGATCGAGCGCCGTGTTAGTGCCCAGGAAGGTATGGTTCAAGCCTGCTGATTTCCCTTTTATTTCTTTCTTTCTTTTTTTTTTTTCATTGGTTTACATTTTTCACTTTGATAACACAATCTTATAATTACACATGGTTACAGTTTATATGTGTTGTAATGTACACTCTAACGCACACGTGAACAAGTGTATTTCTGTGGTGATGTGTACTTCTAGCACGTCGTATTACAAGGTAATTGTAATCAATATGTAAGGCATGTCAAGGTTTTTGAACAGAAAGAAGCGATGTCGCCCACATTGATTTAAAATGCTTGGTAGGAAGAACTGATGGTAAAAATCGGGAAGAATGTAAGAAAAAGCGGTCGTGACGTGTTTATGTCTCCGTGACAACATTTAGTTTGTTTAATATTGTTTTAACACCCGTGACTTGATATATTATTATGTTGGCAGCTATTTTACGCTTACGTAAAACCTTGCTTGTTCCCTTTCGTTACCATTATTTTGATATGCACACGATAAGTAGCAGTGAAAGGTTTCGTTTTCACTTTTGCTACACACTATTGCAATCGCACAAGGTAGAAGTGCTCAGTTTATTTGAGTTTTAATATTTATAACACACTGCTAACGTGCGAAACATGGTCATAAAAAACAATAAAAAGTGTCCTGCTTCTGAAAAACTTGCCAAAGCATGTCGAACATAGCGAAGAGCGTAGCGAGGTGTTATAAAGGTGATGCCGTTTGCTTAAGATATACCAAGGTATTTAAACAGAACGGAGCGAATTCAGCTGCCTTGAATAAAAGCAATTAGTAGGACACACTGATGTTCGAATGGGAAAGAATAGAGGTAATATGTGCCTGTTGCAATAACCGTTTGGGACGTGTTACAAATCAATGTATGTCTCCGCGAGTCTTCTTCTCTCTCTTACGCCCCCGTTTCATTTTCCGTTTCTGATCTTGAATATATACTGTTACTTTTTCTCGACAACCATGTTCTGCATGCAAACAACGTTGCTCTCCTGTTATTGGAAGGGAAATTATAATGAATATTATCGATATAGTTATGATGGTATGCGTTTTGCCTTTAAACTGCGGTGTTGCCATTACATTTGATTATATTTATTCAAATGTGACATACACCTTAGGAAGTATGTCATCACATTTGTGTCATCCCACAACACTGACATAGCAACTGTATTCATTTGTAGTAATACAAATGTTTTAAAGGTTAGCAAAACAGCATTTATTACATTACTATGCGTGAAATATCGGGATTTCTCAGTGCAAGACTATTCATAATCGCTTAATATTAATAACTAACTCAGAACACAATAAAAACTAACGTTGCTAACTCAGAACACAATAATAAATAACGTCGCGACGTTGAGGCGTGACGTCAACAAAGTGTTGCTGACGTCGACGTCATCCGCCGATAACGTCCAATACAGCGAAGATTTGTTTGAAAAACGTTATTTAAAATGTAATAAAAAGATTACTTAACTGCTGGGATCGATTATTGGGTAATCCTTCACTTGACGGTAGACGTGCTTTGTTTTTCACTAACTCGCATGCGCTCGTTCGTGAAAAGAACCACACGTCTACCACTCGTGAAGGATTTCCCTATAATCCATCCCAGCAGTTAACTAATCTATATTTAATGATTATGCGTGTGAAGTATACAGAGCATGCATATTTAAACCCGAACCTAGCACCAATCCAGCAGAAATGTTATGCGGACAGTGAAAGTGTGTTTATATTATAAATTCAGTCAATGGGTCTGTGACTTCGATAGTAACGTTATATGATAAGTGACTACTCGGTTGAATATGTAGTCTCGGTAGTCTTTAGACTAGCATGACGGAGATTTCTTTGTGTACACTGTATGTGTGGGATGACAATAGGTTTAGAGTGAAAATTGGTGCACATTGAACCTGGAGCTTCGTTTAATCCCCATCGACCTTTTTGGTCACTGACCGTTTCAAGGATGTAGCCCTGTTGTCAACCCGTATACCTTGCATTTTATTTATCCTTGTAATTATTGTTTGTTTCTATGCGTGTTTTTGGTTGACTGTGGTCATTTCCTGTTCGACCTTTATATCTACTGTTATATAATTGATGGTATAATGAGGATGACAGTGGATTTTAATGTGAATCTGATTATGATTTTAAGTTTCCAAGTGTATCTGACACGACGGTAGATATTGATTTGAATCCGGCACCGCATTCAGCAGATCTTGCAGTAATCGGATTACTACTTGATTTAGACAGCTGAATAGCAGCGATAAATGTTTAAATTTATAATCTAACATGTTTATGAAAATACTCAATGCTGATTATATTCTTATTATCTCTGCTTACGTTCTTATTATCTCTGCTTACAGTCTTATTATCTCTGCTTACATTCTTATTATCTCCGCTTACATCTTTATTATAAAGTTTAGATGTAGCGGCATGAATTCGAGTCCGCATCCCAATACCAAATGGACTGGTAGTTTATGTAGACGGAATAATAGAGCTAAATCAAAAAGTTATGTATATTCATATCTGCGCTTTTTATACCCTTAATCATTGCATATAAAGGGTTCCTCATTTCTCAGTTTTCTTAACAGAAGTCCACTTGAATAAAATATTGTGTTTTTTTCGTCACTCTAATTTGATTAAGTTCGGAGTACATTTCTGATATACTGTACCCTTGTACCCTTGGTTTAAAGGGCCAGTTTTCTAGTTTGCACGTTGTATGAAACGCGAATACCTTGTAGAACTACTCATTGCATAAAGTGTTTAGGATTTAACAATTCACGTGTCGTCTTGGAATATGTCTTACATTCTATTATACTCTTTATATTATATATATTGTTTAGTTCTAGTTATATTTATAATGTTCATGTCACGGCACAGAACGGCTTCATGTCACGGCACAGAACGGCTTGCGGAATGACGTTAACAAATGCTAAAACGGAAAATGTTTGTTACACTCGATATAAACTAGCTAAACTCTCGCAATCATATCCCACACAATCAATGCGCATTCAAACTGATTCATCATCTTCCCATTTTCTTGTCACGCTATTACATCTTAAGAGAGTCTGCGATTGTCGTCACAATTCCTACTTCCTTATATACGTCTTTTCTCGTATACGTTGGCGATTCTGCAATGTTGATCATTGAAATACTGTCATCTAATGACATTTTGGCTCGGAATATGTAATAGGCCAGAGAGTACAGTCTAAATTGCATATACGAGAGAAATATGAAATAAATTCTAAAAGGAAAAAGAAACGCGACACGGGAATTTCCGCTATATATTGTATATATTGCACACATAATTTCATATATATTCCAAGGAAATCCCATGATGTTTTGTAAAAAAAAAAGTTGCAGTTAGTTATAGAAAGGACACAACTGTGATGTTGTAGACGTTTTAATCACAGTACACGCTGTAACAAGAAATTCATAAATATTGAAAATTGAAAAATTAAGCCAGTTCAGTACTGTATTTAACATAAAGAGTTTGAAAAATTTTGCATCCTAAGTTTTCTCACATGCTTGAGCCAAACGCGCACCCGTCAATAATGAAACTTTGCATGAATACTATTTGCTGTGTTACGTGTAGTTTTAGTCTTTTTTCCGAAAGGAAAGATCTTACGTAGCCATGTACCATTTGATTAACAGCACCATATTGTACATACAATATATAGCGCAAATTCCCGTGTCGCCCATCTTTTTCCTTTCAGTATATTTATGTTTTTACCATAACTCTTATGGTTTTAATACAATGTCAGGGCACACCTTGCTATAAATACCAAATATGTCAGTTATATGATGACTGATATATACCGGAAGTTATTGCACGAATCTTCAGGTTTATAAACATTATAACATAAGCAGGAACAAACGTAAACCATTAGAGAGCATGATACCAAGTATACATATTCAACCCCTATGTTATCGAATATACACTTAGATACCGATCTATTTCCAAATGCCATCTATATCTCGGTAACATTAATAAAGCATATTTCGTAAGTGGTTTACACAGCAAAGAAGAGAAGAAAGAAAACATGTCCAAAAACAAACACCCCAAAAACTCAAACAGACAACGTGTATCATGTGTATAGAGAGAACTGTACTTCTTTGAAGACTCTTGGTTAATTCTCCAGTAACTGTAGATGGATACGGAATGTATTTTAAATATACATTAAGTATTGTTTTTGGTTATGATATAATTATTCTATATGTTGCTGTTTTATTTTTTAACTTTTGCTCTGTTACTTTCAATATAGTTTAAAGACGGCCTCAATAAATACGTGCTTTGTCAATTGAGTCACCCTCTAGAAACTTGAATGACAGTTTAATATGCAGTGAATTTAAATGTATATATCTACACAAAGACACGTATTACATGTACTGTATTCTAATAAAAGGGGGCATAAGAAAGCTAGTTTAGCAATATTATACCAAAATAACTAAATCACATACCATAAATGTCAGGTTTTAGGAATGGTAATGCAATATTTTACCGCCAAGCGAATTTTGTGAGACGTTGAATCGATATCAATATTGTTAACTTGTAAAGAAATCAGCTCTGAATGAAACATTTGGCAAAGTATCGCTTTCTTGCCATTTCTATAAGATTATTTCGGGAAAAGCTGAATATATGTATGCAAACCTGCTGTTTTGTGTACACAATGAAAACGCTTACCATGAATTAGTATACTAGTAAATGAGAAGATTCAGAAAAGAAAAAGAAAAATGAGCCTATAGAATCTACAGCAATCAAACGTAATGGCACAGTAGGTGCGCATAGTATCACAAATCGAAATAAATTGTCTATGAAAAGGACTGTACATAACATAAAGAGTGGTGAGGACAGGGTCCCCGACTGGTAACGGTTAGTAGGCAATAATGCCTAGCTTAAATGGATTTTATTTGTACACAAATACATAACATAAAGAGTAGTGAAGACAGGGTCCCCGACTGGTAACGGTTAGTAGGCAATAATGCCTACAGGTTAGCTTAAATAGATTTTATTTGTACACAAATACATACATAAAGAGTAGTGAAGACAGGGTCCCCGACTGGTAACGGTTAGTAGGCAATAATGCCTACAGGTTAGCTTAAATAGATTTTATTTGTACACAAATACATACATAAAGAGTAGTGAAGACAGGGTCCCCGACTGGTAACAGTTAGTAGGCAATAATGCCTACAGGTTAGCTTAAATAGATTTTATTTGTACACAAATAAATACATAAAGAGTAGTGAAGACAGGGTCCCCGACTGGTAACGGTTAGTAGGCAATAATGCCTACAGGTTAGCTTAAACGGATTTTATGTATCCACAACCTCGCTATTATCCTATCGTTAACGTCCAAATTGACAAAGTAGGGTAAATAAAACTATATCCCATCAAAAGGAGATCTCTAAAAATAAAGTCCACTTCCAGAGTAATTCGAAAATTATACGCTTAAATGTTGTTTTAAAGATATTTATAGGTTATTAGATTTGTATTGGGATATATGCACCAGTTCTTTCGCGTATTAATATTGCGCGACTTTAGGAGCGCAATATTTGTGCGCAAAAGAACGAGTGAAATCTAATAACCTTTATATTGCATATGCATTTTTAAATTAGAGAGAATAAAATAAGTTGTGATATTTAATTCACCAAAAACATTTATTTGAAACAAACATATTGTCATTAAATAATCGGAATTTTCACAATGAAATCAACATTGTTTACATCACGTAACATACTTTCTTTGACATGAACAGAAAAGTGCACCAATCAAGAACGAGTATACATTACACACCCAATATGACCTTACTAAACGTAAATATGGGCGAATATTGACGTTTCCTGTTACACTGAAAGTAAACGGAGCTTGTAAATGCGTATGCAATAATTAAAAATACTTAATTAGAAACACCTCAAACGTTTGACAGGAAGTGCAGCCTTCACAAACCGTAGCCATCCCAAAACTAGTTATAACATTTCTTTGGGTGAATTATTGGGATTTCTCAGTGAAAGAATATTTACAGTCGCTAAATATTAAGAACTAACTCCGACAACTTTAACTGTGACGGTGCGTCATGACGTCAATAAAATGTTGGTGACCTCGACGCCATCCGTCGATAACGTTCAATAATTTCGATTAAAACAATACATTAACTGATTTAAATCCTTCACTCGATGGTAGGCATTTGTTTTTCACTCACTCGTATAAGCTTGTTTGTGAAAAGAACCACTCGTCTACCATCACGTGAAGGATTTCCCTATAATCGACCCCAGCCGTGAAATAATATATATCTCTATTCAACGTCATAGCGTCAGCCATTTAAACAAAAAGATGGATTTTACTTTAAAGTTTTATTTCTGTGTTTTTTCTTGAAAAAGAACAAGTGTTCGAAAGTATGACGAAGAGTTACTATTTATGTAATATTGAATTAACTTTCCTTTTGAAATACTATACAGATATTAATATCTATGTAATTCAGTTTTGCAGAAAATACATACTTTGGGTATTTGACATTTTTAAATAAAGAAATTTCATCTCATTGCAGTGTTACTATAAAGGAACTATACAGCATTTTGTTTAAGAGCATTTAATGTACTAATTCTATCTAAAATCTACCTAAAATCATCAATAAAGTTAGTCATTAGAATTCGAAAATTACTGCTAAAAATAATAATTGTTTTCCTACATGAGATAAACGGAAACCCTGACACACGTGCCATATAAACAGTTTATACTGTCCCGTATTTTTTGGATGATAATAGGGTAAGAGTGAGGTTTGGTGCACCCGAGAATCTGTTCTAAAACTCCATTGACCTTTTTAGCCATGGCGATAGGCCAATTATCAACCAACGCTTTTATGTTTGTGATGTCATATCTTGCCTTTCATTCTTTGTAATTGTTCTTTCTTTCTCTGCGTGCTTTTGTTTGACTGTGAAATGCTACATTTCCTGTTCGACATTTATATCTACTTTTAAGATGGTTGACTAAGGTCCTTGAATGCTATATGTCATGTGACATCATTGTTACTACAAAAATACGTGTATGTTAAATATTGAAAATGCAGTCGGGTTTCTTGTTTTCAATGAACTTTGTTACTGCGACTGGTTAGTTGGTATTACTGCAATACCACAAATATTTAATTACAACGCTGTTACCATGGTTACAGGCACTACACATTCTGAAAAGCACACAATAACAGGCTTAAATATTACCTTTGCTTGCTTGTGGTTTGTGTTTGAGATCAAGTATTCTCGGAAATATTACACACAAGAACAGATATTTCGGTTAGTTATTAAAATCAACACACAACACTTTTGAAATTCGGTTTAAAAATCAAAAACATATTATCTTAAAGTTTATTTTATTAAAACATTCTTATTTTATCAAAAAAGTAAACTATTTGTTTTTTAGAATTCAATCCAAATACAGTTGAATATGCTGCTGGACACTAAGAAGCTTGAAAATTATTTCCCTAATATAAAGTCGGAAGTTATTTGAGGTTGAATTTATAAGGCTGTCAAATATTCATTTTATAAGCCGATTTTCAAAGGTAACGTATGTTTATTTATCTCTTCTTTAATTTTGCGATGACCGGACAGGCTGTGAACTCTATGATGACGTCTACCTAAAGCCCAAAAGGACGTTGACGTTTGATATGTGTCTGCAATATTGTCTTGTCGTGCCCTCAATGGTTTATTCTCTTGTTGCCCTGGCTTCTGCCAAGTCGTCGAGTTCCTTCTTTGTGGCTTTCTATTCTATTGTTTTTTTGTATTTATCTATACACGAGCATCTTTGTGTTTTTCTTATATTGCGTAATAATGCTACCTTGCTGGTTAGAGAATAGTTCATGGCGGGGATTTCTTTATTTACTCTGTTCCGTTTTATTGGGATGACAGTAGGGTAAGTGTGAGGTTTGGTGCACCCTAGAACCTGGTTTAAACCCCGAGCGGCCTTTTTTACCACAGACCGTTCCAAGGCGGTAGCTTTATTTGCCTTTCAATCATCTTTAAAGTTGTTCTTTGTTCTGTATATGCTTGTGGTTGACTGTCTTCATTCAATGCTACTTTTCCTGTTCGATCTGTATATCTACTTCCACGGGTAAGGGGGAGTATGGATGGCAAACTTGAAAGATATACTTGAAACTGCACCAGAAAACGTTGTAAACCTCAGCAACATGCCTAGTGGTATTGATGATCCAGATTATGATGCTTTGGGAGAATTTGCATGTGTTATGTATGATAAATCAAGCAGTACACGGATGGTAAATGAAGCTATGATACAATACAATTCTTGTAACTACGCAATTCCACCAACAAACTATACTCAGTTGCAAAAGAAACTGGACACTTTGAAAATTTTACTTTATATCCTATCCACTTTATCAAGCGACAGTCCCTTAATGATTAGACCTATTGAAACAGAAATGACAACATGATATTGGCAATGGAATGGTAAAAATGTTTGTATCAAACATGGCGTATTCATTTTGGAATATGTTAATTTAATTCTAAAAAACTTTATACAATTAAATCTAAACAAATCTCAGTGTCCACTTTCTTTTGCAACTGAGTATACATAAATACAGCATGCATATGGATAGGATGCGAATGGTCTCAGTCAGGTATTCGCTTATGTGGTGGTCCTACGACGGGAGGTGAGGGTGGGGACGGGATTACCATGGGGGTATTAATCAAATGAACAAACTATTGCCAAATTTAGCTAGGGGCAAGATTTATGTATAATACCCCAGGTTAGGGGTTAATATCAAACTCTCCATTTTGGTGTAGGATTCCCTACCACGGGGAATTTAGTTTTGTCATTCCCGGGGAATGGCACGGCCACCCTCACCCCAGGTAGAGATTGATAGGTGCATAATACTAAAAATCAGGTTATACTTTATCCATCTAATATGCTGGTAACCACTGGAACCGTACTGGACAATTCTGTCCCGCGTTTTAAGAAAAGAAACTGTACAAGCAGCAGTTGCAAATGCTACCGTGCTACTTTGGCGTGTACATCGCTATGTAGCTATGCGTGGCAATTTGAACAGAATGCAAAATTGAAAGTAGTTAATGAGGACTACATACAAAAGTAGATATACAAGTGGAATAGGAAATGTAGCATTCACAAAATACAATCAACCAAAGCATACATTCAAAACAAACAACAATTATAAGGGCAAAGCATGTGACTCTACAAACCATTACCTGTTCCCGCCTTAATTCCATTAAGCGATTGGAAATCTTATATTAGCAGGATTTTATAACGGATATTTTGACAATAAAACACGTTTAAAAACATTTTTTACCGAAAAAGTATTTGTATGGGATTTTTGTGGGTGGGGTAATGATTTAATTGGCAATAGCAAGGAGTAAGTAAGTGTGTTACGTTAATTAGTACATCCGGGTATCATGTATGTATATTTTAATACGTATATGAATACCCGAAAATCTGATAACCCTTACAGAATATAAAGCGTACCAAATATGTTGTGGATGGGGTATACTCATATATTTATTACGAATAAATGCATAATCATGCCCAACTATTTGCAAAAACGATTGCTGGTTTTACAGACGAAGCCAAAATATAGTGATAAAGTATTAACTGAATATACAGCTGTATCTTTTATTGACAGTATTTTGGCCGCCATCTTGGATATTTGGCGGCCATCTTGTAAATGATCGAAATTGATATGGCACAGGTTGTTTTTCATTTATAATATGTGCAAGCACAGTGCAAAATATCATACTTGTATCACAATCAGAACTATTTTCTGGCTATTTCTTTCGCTATTAGTTAAAACAGCACTTTTAATATAAAAACATAGGAATACCATAAAGAAAATGGTAAAACAATGTTAAATAAATGTTCCATCCTTCAACTGTTAAAAATAGCAAACACAATTGATAATAACCTTACAACAAATAAGGCAATACCAAACCGAAGTTTTAAATTTTAAAAATATCTCCATTTCCATTGAAAACAAAACAAACGTATACCTTCTGTAAAGCTTGTAAATTAATATAAATTTCTATTTTTTCCCCGAAAATATCGTTTGAAAACAAGGCCCTGCAAATACCTGTTGATTATAATTATAATATATTCATGACCGCTACTCCGCTACATCTGTCCATTGGGATTTACCACGCTATTTAATCGGTAAACTTGTTTTACCCTGTATTATAGGTTATTGAATTTGTAAGGCTAAATATTACTTGGAAAGAGTTGTTTTGGCAAAGGACGACGAGCTATAGGAAGGATTCGGTTATTTTATTTGAAAGTAGTTCTTTATTTCTATTTTGCGGCTCTTAGCAAGCACGAGAAAAAGTTCCGGTGCAATATCAATGTGTGCAATATCGTAGAATATTGCACACTTAGCTCAATGCAAACTAAACGGGACAATATGAAAGTATAAAATAAATACGGATATTGATGGATATTGTTTACTTGATCCAGTGGGTATTTATATTATACAAATATTTGTATAACATTTTGCATGACCGCTACTCCGCCTAATATCTGTCGAATGGGATTTACCGTGCTAGTTAATCGGTAAACTTATTTTACAAAGTAATATAGGTTATTGAATTTGTATGGCTAAATATTACTTGGAACGAGTTGTTTTGGCAAAGGACGACGAGCTTATGGGACGACTAGCTTGTGGGTCGTGCTGCGCCAAAACAACGAGTTCCAAATAATATTTAGCCATACAAATTCAATAACCTTTTCATTGTATACTTTCATATTGTTTTCGATCAATGTTAATTGTATGACTATTACTTTTCATTGTATTTGTGTTATTTTTTTATAGCTTTTGATGGAATGTCTTTTCATTTTGTGTGGATGATTATTTTGCGCGAAAACGACGTCGACGTCGGATGACGTCATTAAAAGCATCAAGCGATTTTCTAAAGTTTACCATTTGATAACGTTAAAAATAGTGGGTGAGTGACCATTTCAATTATTTTATCAATTTCTGACACAAAAGGTTGAACAAAAACACGTCGTTTTTTTGTTGACATTATAGGCAGGATTCGGTTATTTTATTTAAAAGTAGTTCCTTATTTCTATTTCGCGGCTCTTAGCAAGCGCGAGAAAAAGTTCCGGTGCAATATCAATGTCTGCATTATCGTAGAATATTGCACACTTAGCTCAATGCAAACTAAACGGGACAATATGAAAGTATACAATAATATAAAAAAAATTGCATGACCGCTACTCCGCCTAATATCTGTCGAATGGGATTTACCATGCTATTTAATCGGTTACTTTATTTTACAAAGTATATACGGATATTGATGGATATTGTTTACTTGATCCAGTGGGTATTTATATTATACAAATATTTACCTATGGGTATTGTTAATCCCTCTGTTTGAGCCTCACATTTCCCAGTGGTAGAAAACATCGAACAAATAACACAGACACATAAAATATTTCCAAACTGGCTAGTCATCTTGATTAAATCCCACGGGACGCTGTATGGCAATGCGTTATCCTTCCTTATTGTAAGCCTAATTGATTAAACATAATAATCAATAGTGAATATCTTTATTGAGGCATCAAGGTTAGATAAAGAGCATGCCCGCTTAACAGCACAATAGCCCAAAAGTCTGTGTCTTGCTTCCCGAACAACACAATGTCTTACGAGAAAGAATGACTAAAATTTGTAACAGAAATCCGATAGTAGATAGAGAGGGTTTGAAATGCTATCTGACTGCTATTTCTTGGCAGCGTGATTTTATTGAGGATCATAACAATGTGTGTATTGAAACAAAAGATTCACAACTGTATTAAGTCTAAAATAAACAGGGTTTTACAAATGTTTTACATAATAAAATTAAAAACACATATTGTAAAAAAAAAAAAAACGCAGTTTGCCGTTTAAGGTCTTCGTCCTTATTTCATTTAAAACTGGAGAGATATGTTCGTGGGGAATGCATATTACTTGGCTATTTCCAGGATCCTGAATGAAACACAATTATATGCTTCTTTAACACGACCATGTAATAGAAGTTTTGTTATTCTATACCTAATTTATACATCCAATCGTAGACGCTCTTTCGAGTCATGTGACCGTACAATATATTTCCGTATCGGGACGCACGCGCGTACAAAATATCCCGTATTTTGTTCGTATTGTACGCTTCACAGGTTCCATGTTAAACCTATGATAAAGACCGAAACGCGTGAAAAGGTCCGAATAAAAATCAGAACCGACAGGCTTCTGTCATTACCTAACCATAAATTGTTGTCAAGTAATGAAAACCTATCTATTGCACATATTTTTATTTAATTTTCCTTTATAACAAAAAAAAAACACAAAAAACTAGCATAATATATCATTGTTTGAAACTGACCTTCGGTAGTATTTAATCACTGTTGACAACGGAGAAATGGGCATTCTTTCAAGCAAATAAAGCTTGAGAGTAAGCCATGTCGAACACAATATATAAAATACATAGACCTACATGCAATTGTGCTTTCGATGTTCATAGCGACTTGCTTGAAAGCATGAAACAAACGAAAGTTATATCCGAATTATAAATGATTGGTTAAAATAAAGGTATAGAATAAAAAGGTTACTTAACATGGTTCTGTACAATACGGGATATATTTGGACTCGTACACAGCTGGAAAAAATCATATTGGACTCGCCTAACGGCTCGTCCAATATGACTTTTCCAGCTGTGTACTCGTCCAAATATATCTCCGTATTGTACAGAACCATGTTAAATAACCTATAATTATTTGAAATAATAAATAAAAACGGAGGTCTAATAATAGCATTTGATGTATGGATTAGTTTTAAAGGATATTTTTTAATTTTCAAAATTATTTGTTATATATTTATTATTATGTTTAAGCAATCTATCATGTCTGACATTAAATAATAAAGATTACATAGGTTTTTAGGAGTAACTGAAGACTCTTTTGCTGAAATACAAGTTACATGTATATATTGTTGTTTGTCTCACTAAAATCCATTCGAGTATTACACGTAAGTAAGCTATTAAGAAAAGAAGGTCAACAACTCGAACAAGAAATGTAACTTTACAGAAAACAGTCGGCCAAAAACATAGCTTTTACAGAAACAGTCAGCCAAAAACATAGCTTTTACAGAAACAGTCAGCCAAAAACATAACTTTTACAGAAAACAGTCAGCCAAAAACACGCATTAAAATAAACAACAATTATACACTGAACAAAAAAAGAAACGTCCGACTTTTTTGCTGGTATTTTCACAGGCCACATTTTGAGGGCGTATAAAAGCTTAAACAGCGTTTTAATAAAACAATGTTTGATGATTTTAAGCACACTTATGTGAGTACTAAATATTCCATTAAACAGTTTCAAATTTGCCAAGCATGATATGGAAATGTTAAAGGTAGGAAATTTGATGATTGTTGATAAACAAAAGCTGCCATCTACACAATCTGTATTATGTTTTTGTGTGCTTTTTTTCATAAGGAACATATAGAGAATACTGTCTCGGACAATTTTCGGTAATTTTCGTAGATTTAATTTGTTTTTGTGTCCAAAATGCATGTTTTAAGAAAAAGGGGGTTAACTTCCCCGTGTACTGAACTTTTAAAAAAACATATTTTGTTGGACTATTGCCGGTAGTCTAATTATTTTTAAAACATCATTAATATTTTAGTGTTTTGCTGTCTAGACAATCAGCATTAACATCAGCGGAAATGTCTTTGTTTTGTTCAGTATATTATAACAATGTTAATAATAAGAAGCAAGACATGTGACAACAAAAACTCAAACGGATTTGACAATCATTACGTGGTCCGAGTATTAACTTTCATACCCCATCCAAACCCTTCTCTAAGAAGCGGAGAAGGGGATGGCTGGGGTATGAAAAAAAATCTTAATTTCGACTTAAAAAGCTTGGATATTGTAAAATTAAAACATTTAATAGGTGTTTTTTTAAACTGGTTGTCCATGTTTTTTTAAGATTTATTTGGTGACGTAGAAAACTTTGAACAGGTAAATTAATCCACAGGTAAATGTATTTGTCAGTTACCTGGAAATAGTTATGCAGCTATACAATTCAGATTGACCTCATTTCCCCATGCAGTCACGCAGAGGTAAAAGTAGTATCTACGTCATGCAAATAATACTTATTTGTACATACAAATTAGTAGCGGATTTAAATATATGTTTCTCTCCGGGACTATTAATAAATGTTCATATGATGTTTAAGAGTTAAATTTGTTAATTGATAATACTGCACAATGGGGTGGCCATTTACCTTTAAAGAAATTTAAAGTACAAAAGTAAAGTACAAAAGTAACACAAATATCATGCTTTGAAGAACATATATATAGATTATAGATATAGTATATTAACTGAAATGCATTGTGGGGATGTGTGTGTGTTTGGGGTGTGGGGTGGGGTGTGGTGGTGTTGAGGGGGAAGGTATTTTTATGTATATATTGCTTGGTGACAACACGTTTTTCCAAGTAGTGAATTGTTTAATAAGGTATGTTTAAACACGTGGTCTAAGAAAACACGAGGACGCGCAACTGATTATTAGAAATTAGCACGTCATCAAGCCCCATCACTATGCAAAATGTAAGTTATTATCGAACACTCAATTAGTTCGACATTCTCAACACGGTACATAAATAGGCGAAGCATGTCGATTATAGTCAGAGTCAAAACATCCTTATGGTACAAATATCTTACACAATTGATAACATTTTCTTAATTTCTTGCAAAAAAACAACACACACACATACACACACACACACACAAAAAATATTTTAAATTTTGTTTGTTTGAGATGTTATGTAACTTTCTTGTTATTTATCCATGTAATTATGTCTCCCCTACCTTGTCTTGTCTTTCAGTATAATCAGTACCAAGCCTAGTTGTAAATATCCTCACCGTGTTCTTGTTGAATTATAGTTAGCCGTGTTATGGCCCTTTAAATACACAAACTTTGTCTAGACTAGTCCCTTCTGAATTCCTGGCCGAAATTTAAAGAAATTTGGCAGGAATGATCAGTACCATAGTGGTGTTATAGCCCTTTAAAGATTTTAATTCACAAACTTTGTCCAGACAAGTCTCTTCTGAACTCCTCACCGGATTTCAACGAACATTGGCAGGAATAATCAGTACCAAGCCTAGTAGCGCAAATATTTGTCATGTTTTTTGGCGGATTTATAGTCCTTTTACCTGTGAGGGAGACATCTGTTTTTACCAAAAACAACCTCTATTTGTGGTTTGCTTCTATGAGTGTTTTTGGTCGACTTTCCTCATACCAATTACGTTTGTATTCAAACCCACTATATGTTAGATATGGTTTTAATTCAAAATAACGTTTGTGATATTTGCATCTTGAAAGTAATATAACAATTCAAATAGTATAAAACGTTCAAAATATGTGCGTGTAATATATGTTTTAAATTATTGACATTTAAAGGTACAAGTACACTTTTCTACGGTGCGGTAAGTTGTTACCTTTTTTTTATCAAGCACACATTTTATATGTTGCAATAAGTGACCGATTGTCCTTCTTTTGTTCATGCAAGCCAATAACATGTAATCTAAGGACTTAAACAAAACAGTTACCATTGGGATACGATAAAAGCATCTTTGATTATCGTCAAACACTGTTTGCAAAGCGTACATAAATTATAGTTAACTTCTCGGAAAGATGAAGTCCAACTATCGCTGTTAGTAGTGTAATTGGATTTTCTGAGAACAAATTTGGTTTTACGCGAACAAAACGACTGCTTCGGAAATCAATATTTAGCTTTACAAAGCCGACTTCCAGTTGGCTCCATTTAATGTACCAGCTCCAACTCCAACTATTGGAGCGCAAGTATCTATCGAACAGATGATAAAAAAAGATCTGAACAGCGAATTATACACGGTTCCTTTAGCTCTTTTAAAGTGGGGATTAATCTGGCGTAATTGATATACATTTGCGCATTTTAACTTAGTAATTTAGTTATACTAGGGTTATTTTCCTCAAAAGTTCCACATGTTTTGGAAGAAGCTGAAATTGACTGAGCTCTTATACTAGCATGCGGAAGGCGTTCCTTAGCACCGATTACATGCTTTATGTCAGTTTCAGTGTAGTAGCAACTCTGATAGGGAATCTTATTTGGAGATTGTAATTCACTTATATTGGTTTAACTGTTTTACTTTCAATTAAACGTGATCCTAACGGTAGTTCAGACAACTAAATTTTATCCGTGCAATATAAACGTGACGATTATCATTAGGTATTGAAACTAGTAAACTTGTGAAATATATTTTTTTATTTCATTGTAAAAAGTTTTCGTTTTCCTGTCGCGCTTCCGTGGTCGGGATGGTAAAGACACTGCTTATGAAACCTCCTCACCTCTCACCGCTGCGGGTTCAAATCCCACTGGGAGCCCGATTTGAGAAAGTGTCGATTATTACCGGATGAGGGAAATATACAGTACTGGTTCTACCCATAAAGAGGTGGAATGTCTAAACAGTTAAAAAACACTAAACAATCGACCGTCATATGTAGAATAAAATGTGCTAAAAATGACGTAAACATCATCTCAACCATAAATCAACCAACCAACCGTCTCAAACGGCTTGCAGTTGCTTTATTGTTATAATTCTGATATTATTTTGCCACTGGAAACTATCTCTCGTTAAGAACGAAGTATGTTATTTATAATAATGTAAACGTGTCTGATACGCTGTATAACATATACAACCTCTTCCGAAATATTCACTATTCCAATATTGACAACATGTGCCCTAATTGACCTCATATTCACTATTCCAATATTGGTATGACGTTTTGATTAGAGACACGAGAAGAGAGCCCATGATTAGTACATGTGCTGTACATTATAATTATAGAGACCCATTGAGGAATTGTTTGTAAAAATCGAACATAAACCCGTTAGCAGTCATATTATTTTTGTTTATACATGCGCTCTCATATAAGATTCTGTTTGTATTACCATCGAACTGTTTGCATAATTATTAGACTGTAATATAATAACATGATGTTTACGAATCAAATTTTTAAAATAGGTGTGTTAAGCGCGAGACAATGTTGAGATGAACCAAGAGACTTATTGTCACGCGGAAGTGGTACTATTATAGTAATTCTCCGTTGAGATAATAATGGACATTTGCTGTTCACTGTCTTGTCAATTCGAGCGTTGAGGACAGATACTAGAGAGATAGTCCACATCTAAAATCGATTTAAGCCATCCATTAGGCCTTATTGCATACTGACCGTTCCAAGTCGGTAACGCTGTCTTCACCACTCGTTGTGATGTGTATTGTCATTTTCATTGTACATTTAATCTACGCTCTGTTTGTGGACATAAGGTGCCATTGCATGCGGGTGCTGTGATTTCCAAAGGACCATTTCTCTCAACTGTTCCAATAATGACTGATAATGGGATTGCGACTATGCAAGTTATGACGAAAAGAGTTTTAACATTGTCATGCGTGTAGTGTAGTGTTATTTTAAATTTTAAAAATTGTACTAGAGGCAAGTATTTAATTTAACGTCGCATCTTATAATAGCGCGCTTAATGTATAAGTGTATAGTACTGCCACACTGGAATACCATGTCGTAGACACATGGTTTTCCATCCAGTCACATTATACTGGCAACGGGCCGACCTGTTATAACAAATCCATTTATAACGTCAAGCAATGGATCTACTGGCGCCGTTTTTATGAATTACTAGTAGTTGGTGTAGCCCGGCCGGGGATTGAACCCACGACCTACTACATGCTAGGCGGAAGTCCACTTCCCGCAAGAAAATGCGTTTTTCAACTTTAAACATAATAAAGCATGATTAACATTTAAAAAACCAACCCACTGTGAATGGTGAGGTACTGGTGGGGGTATTCAGTGAAAATTACCTTTGCAAACCTGTCATACCGCTCTGTTGTCAGAGAATAGGTACATACGAAATTGGAACGAGGTATTATGGTTTGATAATATATACATGTTTATATATATATGTTTAGTAGGAAACATCATGATTAAGACTGCAAGAGAGCCTTACCACAATGCTTTTGGATTTAGGAAGTTCCTTAAGGAGTTCGGTGTGGAGATCCGAAGGTTTACACTTTGGAAATAATGTGTATCATAGAAAATAATTCCTGAGATAAGATTGATAACCAACTTAAGTTATCGTGACATGTTGTGTCTCAATATCTCCCGAAATATAATGATATTATCTCTTCGCAGCTATTCTTCTCCGGCTAAACAACTTGCTGCTTGTCATACCTACATTATTATGCGTCTAATAGCAATTAGAGTGTGCAGAGTGAGCGGTTATTTTGCATGTATATGCACATCTCGTGAGCATCTTAGTAACTGCTCAAGATAAATTAGCCTAAAATATAGACGTGTTCAGTTTCGTTTATAGACATGTTTGTAGTTTAGAGGGTACTCAAGAATAAACATAATATCGATTGTAAAGCATCCTGTTGTAACTCAATCGTACCAAATTCTAAACGACGGCTTCGTCTGTCTCTTGAGTAAATTCGATTACAAAGCGTTCAAAGTGTCCATTTGATTTATAACTTGAAGGTAAGCAAATTAATGGTTTAGAACGCATGACGTTTTCCAGATCACGTTAAATGGATACATATATGCTTTATCTTAAACTCTAGGCTAGAGTGTTGTTTCTGTAAGAATTATAATAGAAAGTATCCACAAATAAACCCCTAAAACATTGTTCTTATTTAAACAAGGTTGTCTTAGGTTAATTTCGTCAACACAATGTGGTATAGAAAGGTGGTGTTTTTGTTTGTAGCGGCGGGTTTAGCAGCTGTCTGTTATGTATAACAGTATTCGCCCCCTTAGTTTTATTACGTAGCATTCTGACTGGAAAGTTTGGGCCATGTTCTAAAGACGTGTCGATAATTGGCGCTTTCATTGGTGGAAGGAATATTGCAATGTCATGAATACAATTTATAATTGATTTATTCTGTATTCATTCAAGTCATGAACACATGCATTTGGTTTCAGTATAAGATGCACATTGTTTTATTTAACCAGCGGAAACCAAATCAAGTGTAATTGCATGATCCGCCAAGTGCCTTAGTTATAAAGTCGTCTTACTTTAGATCGTTTAGTCGTCTATATTGAGTGATGCTGTAACTTATTAAACAATTGTATATGCCATTCAGATAGACACCTGTGGTCTATTATTCCTAATGTTCACTATTTCCACGTTATCTTGACAGATTTTCTTGTCCGGTTGCGATCATTTCTATCATAGTTTTATTGTTACTTTACGCACATTAAGTACCGATCTTTTATTCACATCATGGTCATAAACGTTATGTAGAACTGTACAATGTGGCTCCTTTGAAATATGCAAATATATAGCCATATAAGTGTATATGTTTGCATTATTCCGGATGCGTAATATAGAATAGATATATTATTATATTACTGAGGAATTCCACTTCATCAGCATACTTATTTCCGTAATAGTCATAATAGAAATTTGACAGATGAAAAATACACACACAACAATCAAAACAATCCCTTTTGTGCTCACTGTGCAGACACTTATGAGCTATTTACTGCTTTAAAGAAACTAAACCATCAAATTTCACTACTAAACCGTTCTTCCAAATTCTCTCTATGTGTTTAGGTCATAAACTAATGCATGTTTGTCGATTAAATGTGTACATGTATTCACTATTATTAACAATACACGTAATTGAAAATGCGTAAAATGAATTAAGAGTTCGTAACTCATAATTCGAAGCTTCGGCAACAATAACAATTGTCAGGCCGGTTAAAACGTTTATATTGTATTTAACAGTTCTGATTTCCAAAATATGTAAAAATAAGTATAAATGTCGAACAGGAAATGCAGCTTTCACAGAACACAGTTAACCCAAAAACATGCATAACGACAAACACGAAAGGCAATGTTAATAAGGAATAAAAGCATATGACATCACAAACACAAAAGGGTTGACAATGGGGCTACCACCTTGGAACGCTCAGTGGCAAAAAAGACCGCTGGGGGTTTAAACCATATTCTAGGGTGCACCAAACCTCACACTTACCCTACTGTCATCCCAATAAGACATGACAGTGTAAATAAAGAAATCTCCGCCATGAACTATTCTCCAACGTAAGTTACATATATACTGTATCGTTAATATTCTTAGAACAGGTGTGTATCTTTTGTAAAATGTGTCTGTTATTGTCTGGATAGCGGTTTTATTTTTTTTTAGATATCAACTATATGGTAGCTTTTAGATATATCAGATTAGATGTCTGATATATGTATGATATCTTCTTATAGAAATGTGTTTACTGACCCCATGCAGCTGTATACACTAAAACACTACATATTTTCTCTAGGATATGTTTTCACAGCTGTCAATCAAGTATACACACATGCACACATACCGTCTGAAAGGTCGATTTTTAGACTCATATCAAATACTGTTGCTGACATGGGCATATAAAGAACACCATATCTGTCAAACTCATTCTTCATTTGTACCAACAACTTGTTGCAATTGTCTGACAAACCATTACTTTAAATTCACACAGACCAATTGGATCAAGGTGTATTGCTGGTTTACAAAATCTGACGCTTTTGGTTTTGTGACCGGGATCTAAAAATAGCTACACTTCCGGTCTCATATTACAATTAATTTACCCATCTTTTTCTAAGAAATAATCTTCACTGCTTTGCTGCAGACCCTATTGTTTGTTTATAAATAATATATAAAACAAACCAGTAATTTAAAACAATAAAATACGTCCATTTACCAAGTTTTTGTTTTTCTCGTTACATTTTTGTGACCTATGCAAAATAAAAAAGCATTGCACATTCGAATTAAATATGTGGTGGTTCCGTTAAATTTGAATGAAACCTCATTTCAGCATGGGATTTTCTTTATCATCTGTCTTTTACACTGAAGAAGTTTTCTAAAGGAAAGACGAATTTTGTTCTGTTGTTCTTTAGTCTCTAGGTTCGTGAGCTTTCAGAATAGGTAATAGGGTAATGAGACCCGAAGATTGTCTCACTGTTGATGCAGAGAAACGTAATGTATTCGACATACCACCACATAAGGTGGGCATAAACTTCGAACAGGAAATTAAGCTTTCACAGAACACAGAAGACCAAAAGCTCAAATTAAAATTAACAACATTTACAATGTTAATAAGATGCAAGCCGAGTGACATCACAAACTGATTTGGCTTGACAACAGGGATACCGCATTCGAAGGGCCAGTGCCAAAACGGCCGATGGGGGTTTAAAACCAGGTTCTAGCGGACACCAAACCTCCCACTTACCCTGTTGTCATCCCAATACAATGGATCAGTATAAGTAGATGTACAAATCAAACAGGAAAAGTAGCATTCAAGGATGACAGTCAACCAAAAACACGCACAGAAACAAAGAACTGCTTTAAAGCGCAATAAAATGCCAAATAAGACATCACAAACACGAAAATATTGATAATAGGGCTCCCGTCTTGGAACGGTCAGTGACAAAAAAGGTCGCTGGGAGTTTAAACCAGGTTCTAGGGTGCAAGAAATCCCCACCAGGCTATATTCTCTAACAAACTAGGCAGCATAGTTAGGCATTATAAGTATAACACAAATATGATTAGGTATATATGAATAAAAAAATCTAGAAAACCACAAAGCTAGTACTCAATGACTTGGCAGAAGTCAGTGCAAAGAAATATAAAAAGATCGGACAGGGAAAGTAGCATTCAAGGAGGACAGTCAACCACAAAACACAGACGAGAATAAGCCATTAAGTGTACGACACGATATGATGGAAGACAATAGCAAAGGGTACCGTCAGGATTTAGGGCTATCGTCAGCACAGTCCGCAATCTGTCCTGTCTTTGCACAATCAATGAGGAAAGTATAGTGGCGAACTGTAAATGGGTCAACCACTCAACATGCAGTGCGTTGCAAAATGCTAGGCTCATAACCTCTTTTGATAAACTGTTTAACAAGTTAAATAAAGATTGTAAGAAAGTGATTATGATCAAGGATGTCACGAAGTTCGTAAATAAAGCTGGCTTTATAATGCTGTTTTTGTGGAATTTAGGAATCTAGTACATACATGTAGTTGGATGTTTGTTTCGCGTATCGTCAACAACAGCATTGAAATGGTGCACCGAATGATATGCGTTGAAATAACATCACCCTCAGTAGAACCGTAGTACATGAATTAGTTCTCCCGAGTTCCAGAGATAAACATTGACGTAATGTAGGCGTAAAACAACAATTACGTTATTAAGTGCTTTATCATCATAATTTAAAGTGAGGAGTAATCAGGCGTAACTGATATTCATTTACGCGTTTTAATTTAGTAATTTAGTTATACTAGGATCATATTTCGCAACAGTTCCACATGTTTTGGAAGAAGCTGAAATTAACTGAGCTCTTATACAAGCATGCAGAAGGCGTTCCTTAGCACCGTTTACATTCGTTATATCAGTTTCAGTGTAGTAGCAACTCTGATAGGGAATCTTATTTGGAGATTGTATTTCATTTATATTGGTTTAACCGTTTTACTTTCAATTAAACGTGATCCTAACGGTACCTCAGACAACTAACTTTTATCCGTGCAATATAACGTGCCGATTATCATTAGGCATTAAAACTAGTAAAATTGTGATATATATATTTTTTATTTCATTGTAAAAAGTATTCGTTTTCCTGTCTCGCTTCCGTGGTCGGGATGGTAAAGACACTGATTATGAAACCTTCTTACCTCTCACGGCAGAGGGGGTTCAAATCCCACTGGGAGCCCGACTTGTAAGTGAGAAAGTGTCGATTCTTACCGGATGAGGGAAATATACAGTACTGGTTATACCCATAAAGAGATGGAATGTCTACACAATTACACTAAAAAATCTACCGTCATATGTAGAATAAAATGTGCTGAAAATGACGTAAATATCATAAAAATCCACAAAGCAACCAACTCGTCAAACGGCTTGCAATTGCTTTATTGTTATAATTCTGGTATTATTTTGCCACTGGAAACTATCTCTTGTTATGAACAAAGTATGCTATAATAAACATTTTATACTAAACTAACTACCGTCATATGTAGAATAAAATGTAGCATGTCCATTTCAGCTCCCTGCCAAACTCTGACTTCCAATAACTGGTAGTTGTAGTACACCATTTATTCTAACAGGTGTTATTTTCAATTAAGGATATACACATGTGCTATTACGAAGGAAATTTTCAGTGACCATACTTCAAATTTATTGAATTTTAGTGAAAGTTAACTTGAGGCTTGACCTTTAGGCAAAACATCCTGAATAACATTCTTGAGCTTCCTTTTTCACACTGACAGTGACCTAGCTCTAAAATCAAATTACCTAAACAACAATCCGACATTCATTTAAGTGAAGTCTCGTTAAGATTCCATAAGGGAAGGTGAATTTATTCTGCATAAACCAAGTTTTATTTGTAGTAACTCTGACCTTAACTTTTGGAAAAATGACCTGAATAACAAGCTCATGTTTAATTCCCTTGAGGTGATTTTTTTTTTTATTTACATCCGTCACGGGAAACTAAATTTATTGAATGAAAACCAATTTCCAATAGCAACAATGACCTTGACTGAAAATCAAACTACCTAAATAACAATCCCGAGCTTCCTTTCCATGAGATGCACTTTGTGGTGAAGTTTTATTAAATTCCTTAAGGGAAAGTAAATTTTTCAGCAACAACAGGTCAATAACATTGAAGCTCTACTGATAGGTTTTGATAGTTAGATCAGCATTCCTGTGAAGTTTCATGAAAATCCGTCAAGTTGTTTCAGAGGAGTAGTCGCTGCAAAGTTTTTATTATGTAACTCTATGTAAACAAAGATGGCCACTGGCGGCCATGTTTAATGTCGAATCAAAGTAACTTCCTACACGGATCAACATCATGTCATGCTGATCATTTAGAAAGAAAAACATATCAATATCACTCACAGTTTTCAATAAGTAGTCCCTACAAACTTGTATTGAAAAAATATATTTTAAGCCGTGGCACTCATCTTGAATATCCCGCCGACCTAAAATTCTGCTAGGATCAATTAGACATCAAGAGCAACATTCATGTAAAGTTCCATGAAAATCCGTCAAGTAATGTAATTTCAGAGTAGTCGCTACAAGTCTTTACTATATAACTCTATGTAAACAAAGATGGCCACTATAGCAATGTTCAACATCAAATCAAAATGATTTTCGACAAGGACCATGTCATGCTGATCATTTTAGAAAACGTCACATATTAATATCACTTATGGTTTTCAAGAAGTAGTCGCTATAAACTTCTTTTTTTCAATAATCTATATTTAGCTTTGGCAGTCCTGTTGGATTTAACATGAATATTTGCTAGGATCAACTAGACATCATGGGCAACATTCTTGTAAATTTTCATGAAAATCGATCATGTAGTTTCAGAGTAATCGAGATAAAAATCAATTTGCATTTTTAGTAATAGTGTCCTTGACATTTGGATAACCTAAGAAACAATCCCAAGCTAATTCCGATGAGGTGAAGGTTTTTGATAAATGCTCTTGTAAATGCAAGGGAACTACTGTTATTGAATAGCAACCAAAATCCTTTTTATAGTAACAGTGACCTTAATCTTTTACCAAATGACCCGAATAACAATCCTGAAATTCCTTTCCAAGCGACCTATTTTGAACATTAATTAAGTGCATTCAACCGATGATTGATTATAGACTTGCATCGGTTGTAGTCGATTATTGGTACATCACTAACTAAAGGCAGAACAATTTTGACAAGCCACAAAGAGCAACTGTTGTTCCGATTTAACATTATGATCTAAAATTCATCAGTGAAGCCTTCATCGGATTACTTTATTACAATTTTTCATGATCGAGTTTACTGGGTTAGTACAATGCAGCTCACGTCAAACCCCGACTTTATTATTTCATTTCGAGTGAGTAAAATCGCGTACTTATCCGGAGTTTGGTGATAAACTGCTTGGAGTGTAAATCAGCTACGTGAAAAATTAATGGCATACTTAAGCCAAGATATTTTGCATAGAAGCTCAAAATGTGGCCATGTCGAAACTAGACAGGTAATGAGTGCATCTATTTCTCCATTTATGTCATTTTTGTCCATAATTCTTCAGTAAGTTCAGAGAGAAATGTTAAACTTTCTATTTTTGGATGTTGGAAACTCATATAAAATGCAATAGGTATTTCCTGGATATTTTCTTGCGCCAAAATGCAATTTATACGACGGTCTTTATTATTGACAGTAATGGATCATTTCCATTCGAGTGGTAATGTTGCATATTATATCTAATATTATTCTAATTAATTGTTTTTTTTAGAATTTGAACAGCGAACGGGAATGAACATGCAAGGTTCATTCTCTATAATTTTATACATCAAAATAAAATATGGGAAATCGGCTTGAGGTAAGATGAAGATGTGTGTGAAGTTTTATGAACATAGGCCAAATACTTTTCAAGTTATTTTGGCCAAGGTTAGGTTGCAGGGTAAAGTGTGACGGACGATGGCGACGAGGATGGACAAAGTGATCCCTAAGTATCTGCCATGCTACTAAGGCAATACAAAAATGATTACGATAAGAAATTATTAATAAGGTCATTGGTTTCAAGTACAAAAGAAATTCAACCGTAAACTAATGACAAAATCAGGGGCAAGTTACATTTATGGGTGTATTTCTGATTTAGAGATGATGGAATAATGGAATTTATGTAAACAATAGCGCATTTATTTCTGATATTATTAATAAAACCTAATACTTTCATTCAGAACTGCAGATAAACAATTTTCGGGAGTATCTCCGCATTAAAATTAAGAAATCAGCATTAAAAAACATAATTTGGGAGTGAAAATCAGCACTGAATGATAAAGCATATTTTGAAGTAAAAACATTATAACATTTACTCTTTAAAATAATCTGAATCAGCACTGCAGACAGGTAAACTACCCTTTGACATGGAAGTTTGTCTGGAGCTCTGTAATTAAAATAACAAACTGATATGTTGTTTTGTTGTAATTGTCTTACAATAGCAAATAATACACTCGCTTGTTTTCAAAACATGAACATTTACGAACATTTTAAAGATTATGTAGTCAGTCACATGAGTATTGCTTGTATATAAGTTACCTATTATTACTGTCACAGGGCCTTTTTGGCTGTTCTACAGGGTCCGTTATACGGACTCATTCCCAACCGAAAATAGCCTCTGTTTTCCCCAATTTCAGAAAAAAAAATCCCAATCTCAAAAAAAAGTCAGATCTCAGAAATCGGCGAATATAGGGCCGCATTATTTCAGAAATCGGCAAATACAGAGCCGTAGTTGTTTTGTTTGGGCTCCGTGCATTAAACAAATTGTAATTCGTTTTGATTGTGCTCGAATTTTATCGTTATACGACATGCTTTCGCCCGAGACATCAGTTTACGCGACCAACCACAATGTCGCATAATTGTAAATATTACGCGAAAAGAGTTTGGGAAAAGGGTGTTGACTCAATTTCGCCATTCTCATTGTTACTGGACTATATACAATAGTGTAGTACATCAAATACCTTAATTTATTTTTTAAGTCCGTATAAATTGAGTGATTTTGTAAGGTCCGTATAAAAAAGGTAGTGTGACAATATTATATTCATTGTCAGAATGGCTTATAAACGTGCTTTAGACATATGTGAAACGCCTTCTGCTGAAAAGGCAGAACTACAGTACAGCTCAAGCGAAACCCACACTTTACTAGCTACGCCGAGTCAGTGTTTTGTTTGGACTCGGCGTATCCACGCGGCGAAATTACGCCATTGTCGAGTCACTCGTTGTGATCACACTCCGAGTACTCCGCGTATAATCCAATTAACCATAAGTGCACACGTGGTGATTTATTATTGGGAAAACCCCTGAATTTTCCGACAACTTTTCGGGGAAAGTTTTCCGATAGCGCGCTTGAAAAAGCCAATCACTAGAAAAAGTACAAAAAGTTAGTCGCCGAGTGCATCTTTTCTGTGCAAAGTTGAAACGAGTGATAAATACAATAAATAAGTTTCGAAACAAATACTATAAAAATATTAATGCATGTAATCACAACTTGTGTTCGTTTCTGTTGTCCAAAAGTAATTTCGTCTTCTACCGACATAAATACCCATAATCCTTGGCCATGTATGTACCTTTTAACAAGGCGGCACTAATAACGGGTTTATGACTCGGAATTCTTTACAGTTTTTTCTGACTAAAGAACCCATCGATGTATTAATAAACAGGAGAATAGTAAACATTTGTTACAAATAACGAGTATTTAAAAATATAATTATAATTTCCTGTATAATAATTACTGATTAAATTTTATGTGCATTCGCCGCGAAGCCGGTAATAGGAACCGCCATATATCTGTCCCAGTATACATAATCCGGGCATTCGAATTTTACCACATACGCTTTTCCAAAATAAAAGTAAAATTGTCTTCTGCGTCAATTTTCCCTAACCACCGTTCTATGTATGTCAAATAAAAATAAAAATAAGCGTTGTATACCATAATGAGGAATTCCATTTCAAAGACAACATCAGCTTACTCATTCTCTGTAATAGTCATAACAGAAATTTGACAGATCAAAAATACACACACAACAAACAAAACAATCCCTTTTGTGCACACTGTGCATACACTTATGAGCTGTTAACTACTTTAAAGAAACTAAACCACCAAATTTCACTACTAAATCGTTCTTCCAAATGTTCTCTATGTGTTGAAGTCATAAACTATGTTTGTCGATTAAATGTGTGGATATATTCACTATTACTAACAACACACGTAATTGAAAATGCGTGTAATGAATTAAGAGTTTGTTACTCAGAAATTGAAGCTTCGGCAACAATAACAATTGTCAGGCCGGTTAAAACGTTTATAGTGTAGTTAACAGTTCGGATTCGAAACGTAACATATGTAAAAATAAGTATAAATGTCGAACAGGAACTGCAGTTTTCACAGTAAACCCCAAAACATGCAAAACGACAAACATGAATGGCAATGTTAATAAGGAATAAAAGCAAATTATGTCACAAACATAAAAAGGGTTGACAATAGGCTACCGCCTTGGAACGGTCAGTGGCAAAAAAAGAGCTACACTTCAGGTCTCACATCACATTTAATTTACCCATATGGGGATTGTACAACATTTCTTAACACATAATCTTTAATGCTTTTCTGCAGACCCTGTTGTTTGTTTAGCCAATATATAAAATATACCAGAAATTTAAAACAATAAGAGCACCACGCCCACATACCAGGTGTTTTGTTTTCCTCGTTTATATTTATGTGACACCTATAAAAAATACAAAATCGAGATAAATTCGAACTAAATATTTGGTGGGAACCGTAAAATTTGAAAGTTGAATAAAATGTCAAATCAGCATGGGATTTTCTTTTCATCTGTCTTTTGCACTGAAGAAGTTTTCTAAAGGAAAGACGAATTATGTTCTGCTGTTCTTTAGCCTCTAGATTCGTGAGCCTTCAGAATAGGTAAATATGAGACCTGAAGATTGTTTCAAGTTTGACGTGGAGAGAAGTAATGTATTCCACATACCACCACAGAAGTAGGCATACACTTCGAACAGGTAATGTAGCTTTCACAGAACACAGTCGACCAAAAACACAAATAAAATTAACAACAATTACATTGTTAATAAAATGCAAGTCATGTGACATCACAAACATAAACGGGTAGAAAACAGATCTACCACCTCTGAACGGTTAGAGGCAAAACGGCCGCTGTGTGTTCAAATCCAGGTTCTAGGGGACGCCAAACCTCCCTCTTACCCTGTTGTCATCCCCATAAAACGGATCAGAATATTAAGTAGATATAAAAATCGAACAGGAAATGTAGCATTCAAGGACGACAGTCAACCATAAACACACACAGAAACAAAGAACAGCTTTAATTAGGAATAAAAGGCCAAATAAGACACAAACACAAAACGGTTGACAATAGGGCTACCGCTTTGGAATTGCCGGTGGCAAAAAAGGTCGCTGAGGGGTTTAAACCAGGGTGCAAGAAATCCCCACCAGGCTATATTCTCTAACAAACTAGGCAGCACTATAAGGCATTATAAGAATAACACAAATAGGATCATGTAGCAAACCAAAACCACAAGCAAGTACTCAATGACTTGGCGGAAGCCAGAGCAAAACGAGAATAAGCCATTAAGGATACGACACGATATGATGGAAAAATGAGATATAGGGTCCTATAGAAACCACAGCATCCGAACGCAATGGCATCGTAGGTCCGCACTGTACTAAATACAAGGAAGACAAACATCAAACGCTACCGCCAGGATTTAGGGACACCTCAGTACAGAGTCCGCAATCTATCCTGTCTTCGCAAAATCAATGAGGAAAGAATAATGGCGAACTGTAAATAGGTCAACCACTCAACATGCAGTGCGTCGCAAAATGCTAAGGTCATAACCTCTTTTGATAAACTTTTTAACAAGTTAAATAAAGATTGTAAGAAAGTATTATGATCAAGGATCTCACGAAGTTTGTAAATAAAGCTGGATTTATAATGCTGTTTGTGGAATTTAGGAATCTAGTAAATAGTTGGATGTTTGTTTTGCATATCGTCAACACCAGTATTGAAAATGGTGCAACGTGTGATACGCGTTGAAATAACATCACCCTCAGTAGAACCGTAGTATAGGCATTAGTTCTCCCGAGTTCCAGAGATAAACACTGACGTAATGTATGCGTAAAACAATAATTACGTTATTAAGTGCTTTATCATCAGGCTCTAAAACAAAATGTAGACCGATTTTAAATTACGATACAGAAACTTAGGTCTTTAAGGAAGTAACAATGGGTTAGCTTTATACATGTTATTATTCACTTTCCCGGTGAGGGAGACATCTGTTTTTACTAAAAGCAACCTCTAGTTATGATTTGCTTATATCAGTGGGTTTTGGTCGAATTTGTCCTTGAATGCTACATTTCCCGTTCTACTCTCCTCCTACCATTTACGTTTGGTATTCGAAACCTTATATGTTAGGTATTTGTTTTAAATGAACATAGCGTTTGTAATATTTTTATCTTGGAAGTAATATAACAATTCAAATAATATCAAACGTTCAACATAAATGTGCTTGTAATATATGTTTTAACTGATTTACATTTAAAGGTACAAGTACACTTTTATACAGTTCGGTAAGTTGTTTCCTTATTTATCAATTAAGCATCAAGCCCACATTTTATATGTTGTAATAAGTGACAGATTGTTCTTCTTTTGTTAACGCAAGCCAATAACATTTACGCTAAGGACTTAAACAAAACAGTTACTATTGTCATAACGATAAAAGATACTTTGCTTATCGTCAAACACTGTTTGCAAAGCGTACACCAATTATAGTTCATCTTCTCGGAAAGATGATGTCCATGCATTGGCTCAAACTATCGATGTTAGTAGTGAAAATGGATTTTCTGAGAACAAATTTGGTTTTACGCGAGCAAAACGACTGCTTCGGGAATCAATATTTAACTTTATAAAGCCGAATTTAAGTTGATTCCATTTAATGTACCAGCACCTACTACAACTATTGGAGCGGAAGTATCTATCGAACAGATGAGAAAAAGATCTGCGAATTAAACACGGAGCCTTTAGCTCTTTTGAAGTGAGGATTAATCCGGCGTAATTGATATTCATTTGCGCATTTTAATTGAGTAAATTAGTTGTATTAGGTTTTATTTTCGCCGCCGTTCCACATGTTTGGAATAAGCTGAAATTAACTGAGCTCTTTCATGTATGCTGTCATGCGGAATGCGTGTTCCTTAGCACCGGTTACATGCGTTATGTCAGTTTCAGGGTAGTAGCAACTCTGATAGGAAATCTTAATTGGAGATTTTAACTCACTTGCATTGTTTTAACAGTTTAACTTTCAACTAAACGTGACCCTAAACCTGAACTTTAACCTAACCCTAACGGTATCTCTGACTTATGCTAAGACATCTAACTTGTATCCGTGCAATACATATATAAAGTGCCGATTATTATTAGGCATTGAAACTAGTAAAATTGTGATATTTATTTTCTTTTCATTTTATTTCATTGTAAAATGTCTTCCTTTTCCTGTCTCGACTCCGTGGTCGGTTGGTTTGTCTGAAACCTCCTCACATCTCACCGCTCAGGTTCAAATCCCACTGGGAGCTCACATTTTAAGTGACACATTTTCGATTCTTAAGGATGAAGGAGGTATTCAGTATTTGTTCTACCCATTAAAAGTTGGGATGTCTAAACAATTAAAAAACACTAAATATTATATCGTCATATGTAGACTAACATGTGCTGAAAATGACGTAAACGCCACCAAACCCACCAACTAACCAACTGTCTCAAAACAGTTTGCAATTGCTTTATTGTTATGATGCTGGTATTATTGTGCAACTGGATACTATATCTTCTATGAACTGTGATTTGGCGCTATAAACCCCTTTCCCGAAATATTCACTATTCCAATATTGGTAACATGTGCCCTCTTTTATCTCATATTCACTATACCAGTATTGGTAGGACGTTTTGATAAGAGACACTAGAAGAGAGCCACGGTTTATTGACAAGATAAGTACATGTGCTGTACATTATTATTAAAGAGAACCACTGTGGAATTGTTTGTAAAAATCGAACATAAACTCGTTAGCAATCATAATATTTGTTTTATACATGCCCTCTCATATAAGATCCTGTATGTATTACTATTGAAATGTTTGTATAATTATTAGACTATAATATAATAACATGATGTTTACGAATCAACGTTTTAAAATAGGTGTGTTAAGCGCGAGACACTGTTGGGATCAACCAAGAGACTTATTGTCACGTGGAAGTGGACTATTATAGTACTGTAATACTCCGTTGAGATAATACTGGAAATTGGCCTTTCACTGAATAAACTTGAGCGTTGAGGACAGGATAATAGAGAGGTTGTGTGCACATAAAATCGAGTTATGTCCACCATTAGGCCTTATTGCATACTGACAGTTCCACGTCGGTAATCCTGTCTTCACCACTCGTTGGGATGAGTATTGTCCTTTTCATTGTATATTTAAACTGCGCTTTGTTTGTGGTGCAGTGCGGACCTAAGATGCCATTACGGTTGGGTGCTGTGATTTCTATAAGTGTGAAAGAACTAATTAATTTCCCCATACCAATGTTTAAATGTCACATATTACTGATTTGCTGCAACTTCAACACAGATATGGATAATGCCGCAGTGTAATTTTCATGTAGAATATTTATTTACCACTTGAAAAATCTCCGGAAAAGATGGAGTCACAAGACATGTAAAAAAGTTATTGTATGATACCAAACAGGTCAAGGGTAGAGCTGTTTTCATTGACGGTTGCTCACAAAGTGTAAGCATAGAGTCGAAATTTCGAAAATGTTCATCAGTGATCCAGTCAAACCTATTAATAGGCTTCTTATACATACAACAACAAAATCGAATAGAAATGTGCAGTTTCCCCCTACTTATAATGCCTATTTCCATCAAAAAACATGAAAAAGGAGGGAATACTTTTTATTATATCTCAGAGGTTTACAAGTAATTGGTGGTGGTAAACCATTTCCTCCACTTTAGAACTGTTCCAGTGATTAATGATAATGAGTTGCGACTATTCAAGTTATGTAGAAAAGGGTTTTAACATTGTCACGCTTGTCGTGCGTTTTTTTAAATGTTAAATAGTGTATTAGAAAGAAGTATTCATTTTAACATCGCATTTAATAGTCATTCACGGTGATATCCACTTGTAGCAGCGAGCTCAATGTATACGTGTATAATGCTGCCACGGTGGAATACCATATCATACCATCAGTCACATTATACTGACAACGGGCCGACCTGTACTAGCACAACCATTTATATGCTGAACGTCAAGCAAGGGAGATACTAGCGCCGTTTGTATGAATTACTAGTAGTTGGTGTAGCCCGGCCGGGAATCGAACCCATGACCTCCCGCATGCGAGACGGAAGTCCACTTCCCGCAAGAAAATGCGTTTTTCAACTTTAAACTTAATAAAGCATGATTAACATTTAAAAAACCAACCCACTGTGAATGGTGAGGTACTGGTGGGGGTATTCAGTGAAAATTAACTTCGCAAACCTGTCATACCGCTCTGTTGTCAGTTAATGGGTACATACGAAAGTGGAACGAGGTATTATGGTTTGATTATATATACAATGTTTAGTAGGTAACATCGATGATAAAGACTGCAAGCGAGCCTTACCACAAAGCTTTTATATTGAAGAAGTTCCTTAAGGAGTTGGGTGTGGAGATCCGAAGGTTTACACTTTAGGAAATAATGTGTATCATAGAAAAAAATGTTCGGGAGGTGTGAATGATAACCAACTTAAGTTCTCGTGACATTTTATGTCTCTAGGTCTCACAACACAGTACACTTTTACTATGTTGGCCTATATGAATAAAGTTTACTGGGCCATTTCGAACCTAAAGTTTCCAAGCTAACATTCACTTATTTATGAAACACAGTCATTTGCCCACACAAAAATGTACAAAATATGGTACGTTGACCAGGTTTTTTCTTTTTTAATTGGAGTGGTGGCATCCTTTGCTCTATTTTGGGCTTTTACTCCAGAGTTTGTACCAGAATTCCTACACTGCTTCAACCCCCATAAAACTGTCATATTCTGGTGACATTGTCGTCTAATAGCTGCACATCCAATTTCAGACTGTGTTCATCTCACCTGCAACAGCAATACATATATCTGTCAGCAATTATTAAAAATATTTAAAACCGAACAACACATTACTGCTTTTTATGGCGCAAGTTTTATCCTACCGTGGCTTTCAAGGGAGCTAACTGTGAAGTGAGACCTTCAATATCTCCCCAGATATAATGATATTATCTCTCAGCAACTATTCTTCTCCGGCTAAAAAAATTGACTGCTTGTCATACCATTACATTATTATGCGTCAAATAGCAATAATAGTGTGCTGAGTGAGCGGTTATTCTGCATGTGTATGCGCATTTATTGAGCACAAGAGTTAATGCGCACGATAAAGTAGCCTAAAATATAGACGTGTCGGTTTCGTTTATAGACATGTTTGTAGTTTAGATGATACTCAAGAATAAATATCTATCGATTGTAAAGCATCCTGCTGTAAATCAATCGTACCAAATTCCAAACGACGGCTTCGTCTGTCCCTTGAGTAAATTCGATTGCAAAGTGTCCATTTGATTTATGGCTTGAAGGTAAGCAAATGAATGATTTAATGTAAATATCTAGCGGAACGCATGACGTTTTCCAGATCACGTTCAATGGATAAATATATGCTTTATCTTAAAGTCTAGGCTAGAGTGTTGTTTCTGTAAGAATTCTGGTAGCAAGTATTCACATACAAAATAAATCATTATCTTATGGATACCCTAATACATTGTTCTTATTTAACAAGGTTGTCTTAGGTTTATTTAGACTTAAATAACATGCATATATGATAACCAAATATAAAAACAAAGTTACATTAATTGGATGTCAAATATGGATTAAGACGATTTTCATTATATTGTCAAATAATCTGTTTCTTGACTTTAAAACATTTGAAGATATACATACTTAAATTTCTGATGACATTGTTATGTATTACAGTGTTCGCCCCCTTAGTTTCATTAAGTAGCATTCTGATGGGAAAGCTTGGGCCATGTTCTAAAGACGTGTCGATAATTGGCGCTTTCGGTTGTGGAAGAATGTCATGAATACAATCTATAATTTATTTATTTATTCGGCATTCATTCACGTTATCAACAAATGTTTTTGGTTTCAGTGTAAGACGATGCACATTGTTTTATTTAAACAGCGGAAACCAAATCAAGTGTGATTGCATCATCCGCCAAGTGCCTTATTTATAAAGTCGTCTAATTTTAAATCGTTTAGTCGTCTATGTTGAGTGATGCTGTAACTTATCAAAGATTAGTATATGCCATACAGATAGACACATGGTCTATTATTCCTTATTTTCACTATTACACGTTATCGTGACAGATTTTCTTGTCCGGTTGCGATCATTTCTATCATACTTTTATTGTTAGTTTAAGCACATTAAGTACCGAGCTTTTATGACACCTCATTGTCATAAACGTTATGTAGAACTGTACAATGTGGCTCCTTTGAAATATGCAAATATATAGCCATATAGTGTATATGTTTACATTATTCCGGATGCGTAACATAGAATAGCATATATTACTCTGCAGACTGAATGTCCTTGCACATATGGAGACATTTTAGGCTCATGCATCATGTTTTTGTCCCTTTAGAATACAAAATATAAAAATGTGTCAAATTTAAATCAGACACATTTGTATCCTTCCCCTCTCTCTGGGGCAGCTATACTGTGTTGATGAGCAGTTAAATAACATTCAATTAAATTCAAATCTTCCTTTGCATATACGATTCGACTTTTAGACCTGCCTGTGTTTTTATATACATTCCGATGAAACAAGTGAATTTTATGATTAAAATAAACCCTTATGTTTTAATTGTTTTAATGCTGCTTTGTGGTTAAAGAATAGTTCATGGCTGGGATTTCTTTATTTACACTGTCCCGTTTAATTGGGATGACAGTAGGGTAAGTGTGAGATTTGGTGCTCCCTAGAACCTGGTTTAAACCTCCAGCGGCCTTTTTTTGCCACTGACCGTTCCAAGGCGGTAGCCTTATTGTCAACCCTTTTGTGTTTGTGACGTCTTATTTGGCCTTTTATTCATCTTTAAATTTGTATTTGTTTCTCTGTGTGTTTGTGGTTGACTGTCGTCCTTGAATGCTACTTTTCCTGTTCGATTTTTATATCTATATTTACAGGTGAACCATTATAGCTTTTATGGATTTGTTTAATCTTGTCCGAGACCAATATCATAGCACTGACATGATGATCCGCCAAGCTCCTATTGGTTTATCATCAGTATAGTGGCGCATCGCAAGTGTGGCTCAATTTGCATTGATGCGACACAAATACTAAATTTAAAACGGACTGTGCGATCCGGAAACAGTATGGGTGTCAATTCAAATACGAATACAACCGTCAACCTAATGTGTTGTATATTGATATTCAATGTTCATATGCACAAAACTGGGACTCACCATCCGTATGATTATTTATTGTTTAAGAAAAAGTTTCGCCAGGAAACTAGACGACACGGCTAGTTGTGTTGTATGAATCATTATTAGTAACTGATGTTTTAAGGCTCGTTTAAATTATTCTTTTCAGATACAAGTTCACTTTTTTTAATTATATGAACACTAGTTGTCAATATAATCCTCCTATGTATATTTTTAATGAAACCAAAGCACAGTATGACGTTATAAGTTCCATTTGAACTATGATTTGGACTAGTCACTGTTCTATGTATGTCAAATAAAAACAACAACTTAGCTTGGATCTTCAATATTTTAGAAAGTATGCAGAAATATGCAAGGTAGTGTATCATTTGATTTTTTTTCTATGTTGTGCCTTTAATACAAACATACATAAGAAAAACCACCAACCGTAGTAATTTTGTAACTTACGTATGTATCTGCCATTTTGTCCAAATGTCCACCAAACATGGTTTGTGTCACCTGCTTTCTGAAAATGCTACACAAAAATGTACATCCCAGAAAAATCATCATTGAAGGTGAAACTTTAGCTGAACTGAAACGAATTAGAAAATTGAAGAACTGTATCCATGTATATCATAATGAAGAATTCCACTTCATCAGCATACTCATTCTCCGTAATCATGTCATAACAAAAATTTGACAGATGAAAAATACGCACACAACAATCAAAGCAATCCCTTTTGTGCACACTGTGCATACACTTATGAGCTGTTTACTACTTTAAAGAAACTAAACCACCAAATTTCACTACTAAATCGTTTTTCCAAATTCTCTCTATGTGTTGAGTTCATAAACTATGTTTGTCGATTAAATGTGTAGATATATTCACTATTATTAACAATACATCTTACTGAAAATGCTAAAAATGAATTACGAGTTCGTAACTTAAAATTCGAAGCTTCGCAACAAAAACAATTGTCAGGCCGGTTAAAACGTTTATAGTGTAGTTAACAGTTCGGATTCGACACGTAACATATGTAAAAATAAGTTTAAATGTCGAACAGGTACTGCAGTTTTCACAGTAAACCCCAAAACATGCAAAACGACAAACATGAATGGCAATGTTAATAAGGAATAAAGACAAATGATGTCACAAACATAAAAAAGGTTGATAATAGGGCTACCGCCTTGGAACGGTCAGTGGCAAAAAAAAGCCGCCGGGGGAGTTAAACCAGGTTCTAGGGTGCCCCAACCTCACACTTACCCTACTGTCATCCCAATAAAACGTGATAGTGTAGAGAAAGAAATCCCCGCCATGAACTATTCTCTAATTTAAGTTAGATATATACGGTATCGTCAATATGCTTAGAATAGGTGTGCATCTTTTGTAAAATGTGTCTGTTATTGTCCAGATAGTGGTTTTAAATATTAAATATCAACTATATGGTAGCTATCAAATATATCAGATTAGCTGTCTGATATATGTATGTCATCTACTTACAGAAAAGTGACTACTTACAGAACACATAATATTTTCTCTAACATATGTTTTCACAGCTGTCAATCAAGTATACACACATGCGCACATATCGTCTGAAAGGGCGATTTCGAGACGCTTATCAAATACTGTTGCTGACATGGACATATACAGAACACGATATATATCTAACTCATTCTTCATCTGTACCAACAACTTGTTGCAATTGTCTGACAAACCATTACTTCAAATTCACACAGACAAATTGGATCAAAAATATTGCTGGTTTACAAAATCTGACGCTTTTGGTTTTGTGACCAGGATCCAAAAATAGCTACACTTCAGGTCTCACATCACAATTAATTTACCCATATGGTTACTGTACAACCTTTCCTAACACATGATCTTCAGTGCTTTTCAGCAGACCCTGTTGTTTGTCTAGCCAATATAAAAAATAGACCAGTAATTTAAAACAATAAAATACGTCCATTTACCAGGAGTTTTGTTTTCCTCGTTGATATTTATGTGACCCCTATGAAAAATACAAAATCAAGACACATTCGAACTAAATATTTGGTGGTTCTGTTAAACACTGTAAATTAAAAGTTGAATGAAACGTCATATCAGCATGGGATTTTCTTTATCATCTGTCTTTTGCACTGAAGAAGTTTTCTAAAGGAAAGACGAATTGTGTTCTTGTGTTCTTTAGTCTCTAGGCACGTGAGCCTTCAGAATAGGTAATAGGATAATGAGACCTGAAGACTGTCTCACGTTTGATGCGGAGAAACGTAATGTATTCGACATACCACCACAGAAATAGGCATAAACTTCCAACAGGAAATGTAGCTTTCACAAAACACAGTCGACTAAAAACTAAAATTCAGGTGGGAAGCAGAGTGGCTATTTAGCTCCGCCGTCTACTTATCATAGCAACACATGACAACGGAAAGTAGTACGTTATTTTCCGTCAACGTCAAAAAAAAGTGAAACGACCGCCATTTTCTTTTTTTTTAAACGCGTAATCTGAAAGTTTGTAACAAGTTTACATGATTAAAATTTCAGTTCCCCTTTAAGTTTCGTCATCTTCAGCTGTATTGACTTTTAGATGCTTTACTGCGCGAGAAATTGCGAGATTCACCCATTTAAAATTTCGAAGCGAGGGGAAACAACTCGTAAGAGATGCCTTGTTAAAATGCGTTTAAAAATGGTAACACTTGTGTTCTTTTCTAATGAAATATAAGAAGATACTAAAAATATGTTGTTTAAGCTTAAACAGTTCATGACGTGTACTACATGTTACGAACATCATGGTATTTCTTTATCAAAATTACACGCTAAAACGATAAAAGTTTCGACTCTGCACTGTCGGTCAAAAAATATAACGACTGTCGGTCATTGAACGTCTACAGGTGCGTATTCGGTATTCGGTGAAGGGGCTCACACTAAAGTCTGAAAAGTAGTCTGTAGCCTATATTTAAAAAGGTTGACCGCTGTTCAACTTCTCGTTGTGCATTTTGATGGCCAATCTGGAATTATGGAACTCAACTGGCCACCCGCTGGTGTGTTAATGTTTTTTTATTTATTTTTTATTGGCGAGCATCACCATATTATGCAGCATATACTAAAACAAAGCTGCAGTCCAATTTATTTGGTTATCCCTCACCGGCCCCTCCTGCCCGTCACCACCACCATCACCCACCTCACCCATAAAAAGGCGGATCTGGTCATGGTAGGTGTCTCACTGGAATCTGGGAAACCGCCCTACTCCTATTTTTGCTTATTAAACAGAGAATAGACTGCAATATATAAACTTCGGATATAAGGATTTATGTCCGCTTACGATGGACGAGGCTAATTGGAAATGACGAACACATTGAGGAAACTCAGTGGCGCCGTTGAGTCTTGAACCCGGATCCTGTGCTTTTAAGTGCACCACACTGTCCACTACACCAACACTTGACAAAACAAACATAACGGCTTAATATGTCAAACTAGTATAGACATGGAAATATCAGTTTCCAGACTAATTAGTGAACACTTGCTTCGCCTGCTGACAGTGCTGTTTGATTATTTCCAAGGTTAGGTTGCAGGTAAGGCTGATACATAGGGCATAACTCTGCTAAAATGAAAGTCAGAGGTATTGCACATGTGTAACAACATTCATTGAGATGAAGATGTGTGTGAAGTTTCATGAACCTAATTAAAATACTTTTCAATTGATGGCCAAGGTTAGGTTGCAGGTTAAAGCATGACAGACGGACGACGACGGACAAAGTGATTGATAAGTGTCTGCCATCCTAAGCAGTTGACACAAAAATAAGTGTTCAGTTCTCATATAAATGTATCCATCATGCGAATATTTTTTATGCCCTCTTCAACCCAATGAATTGTACTTGACCAGGCTAGACCAGTGACATTTGCTTTATCAGACGAGTACCGCTAAGTACAGCAACACATGTTTCGAGATGCTAATTTCAGTGCTTGATGTACACTTCAAGATTGCCATCATCGGCCCATGTGTCACTTTAATTACAAAAAGCTTGAATAAACAATAAATAGATTAAAATGACCTTGTGTTCCCAAAAGGCAGTTTTTCAGTTTCAGATCCATGACTGTACGCAAATGGAAACTTTTTTTTACATAGATCCAACTGAACCAAAGAATAAATAATACAATATTTTATTTATATTATATTTATAAACTAAACATCTATTAAATACTACAATAATGAAATTTACTTCATACTTACAACAAAAAAAGCAATGTCATATATGGCCTAAAATGTGTTAAAATGATGTAAAACACCAAAAGCGTTTTTGAATGTGAGCAGTATGACATTGTATATATACATTTGGTGTTTTTTAACAGCTTTACACATTATATTAAGTCTCTGTGAGGTATAATTATGTTCATTTTGGTTCTACGTCGGTGGTTCTACCCAGGTGCCCGCCCGTGCACGAAAATTGCCCGGAGGGGCACCTGGGGTCTTCCTCCACCAATGGAAGCTGGAAAGTCGCCATATGACCTTAGCTGTTGGTGCGACTATAAAATCCAATTCAATCAATCAATCATTTTGGTTCTTTAAAAAAATAACGACTGCTCAGTCCTCGGGATTGCCAAATTGAAGTCACTATCATGATCACCATCATGATCAGGCGAATACATCTCAAGCGGGATACGCAGTAACAAGTATACACTGTAACGCATAAGGCCGAAGAAAAATTAACCGCATTTCTGATTTGGCCTAATTAAATTAATATATTTCCTGGAGTTTAGAATTTTGCGATCACAGTATAGTCAACTTTTTTGGTTAAATCCACGTCTTTCAGGGTTGCATTGGTATTTGAAGAATGAAGGGCATATGGAAACCAGATGATGTGTCTCTGAAATGAACAAAACAAGTTGTTAAAAAGGATGGTAGTGCAAAATATATAAGCCATATGATATATGCATGGAATTTCATATGAATCGACAGTGTCCTGTTATTTTTAAAGGGAATTTAACTTGGGCTGTCGTATATACCGTATTTCCTCTAACAGTAGCTCCCGGGCGCTATGGAAAGCGAAGGGAGAGGGGGGTGGGGGCGCTACTATTATGATACAAGTTTTGAATATATTTCACCTCCTTTACCGACTGTTTCCTTATAGAATTACTGTACGGCGATCTATTACTGTTACACCGGTATGGACTAAACCTAAACCTGACAATGTACTGAGTATATTACTGTCATCACTCTGCATCTATATGATACACATTTCCGTCAAACTTGACGATTACAAAACGGGTTGGTTGCGTATGAATTAAATAATAATAAAAGATAAACTAAATAGTAAATTGAAAGGAACGAGATAAATAAAAGCGGAAATTTGTATTAATGATGATAGCGCTTTAAGGTTTGTCATAGACCATATTGGTGTCGAAGGTATAAAACTCTCGTAATCAAATCCATTAGCGGTAAAAACAGTGTGTGTTTTTAGGAACTTTTAATTTAATCAAATCCATTAGCGGTAAAAACAGTGTGTGTTTTTTTAGAAACTTTTAATTTTTGAAGACGGTATTTGGTTTCTTAAAACAGGTGGGGGCGCTTCTATTAGGGAAGGCGCTTCTAATAGAGGAAATACGGTAATAATAAATATATAGGTAAAAGACATCACAGAGAAATGTGACCGCTTTACCATCAACTTGTATGGGTTTTGTGTGATAAATAGAATCTCACAACATCATCTATTATTTTTTAAACTCTTCAGCAAACATTATTTGCAAACATTATTTGATGCTCGACAAGCCGCGCATTGAATATTTTTGCCAACTTGTTTAATAAATCCTCACTCGATTCAAAATATTTTGAAGTATATAATTTTTTTATGTCATACACAGAATGAAATATTACATTTTCATATCGTGCCCGGCCTTCGCCCAAATATAAGCTCTCGGCAGATATTGGCATCTCAGGGCAATACAGGATGAAATATGGATTGAATGTTGTTTAACGGCTCATCAGCACAGTATAGGTTATTTAGAGCCGCCCCAGAGAGAGGGGAAGGGTACATAGGAATCCGGGAACCTGCTCTACTCTTATTATCGAATAGATTCCTACGGTTCTTTAACGTGCTCGGAGGATAGACCGATACACGGGACCGCCCGGTTTACGTCCCCCATCCGAAGGACGAGGCTAAGGGGAAGTGTCTTTCCCAAGAACACATTGACGGAAAGGATGAGATATGAAATGCCTGTATATTATTCTCTATAATTATAGTATAACTGTATAATTTATATATTATTACTAATTGCTGATATTATTGCACCAATCATAATTAAAGTGAAACTGATACTGGATTAAAAAAACTGTGATACTAATGTTCGACAAAATCTTCAAGATTGCCATATGTCCCTTTAAAGTGTCCTATTATTTGTAATTAAAAGGGAATGTAGCAACACAGCCAAACAAGTTCTGTTATTAAAAGTTCTGAAACACTTGGAAAAAGGTGAAAGAATTATCAAAATCGGATGATAAACGAAAAAGATATGACCATTTAAAGGTTGTTCTAAAACGAATATGGAAGGCGCCATTTTCAGAACTATGACGTCATAGTTCCATATTACGCTATATGGAATATTGATAAATATCGTTTAAAACGAAGAAAATCACTGCAAATGAATGATTTTTTTTACTGGTCATTTAAAGCATTATTGCCATTAAGTATTACATATGTTTCATACAGTTGCTGTCATTTTTTACCTATAAATCAGTAAATTTTCATATTTATAAATATTCCATATATGGTCATTTAGAACCGTGATGTTATGGCTCTCAAAATGGCCGCTTCCATATCCGTTTCAACAGAAACTTCAAATGATCATATCTTCTTCATTTATCATCCGATTTTGATAATTCTTTCACCCTTATTCAAGTATTTCAGAACTCTCAATAATAAAGATGGTTTGGCCGTGTCGCTACATTCCCTTTAACTGGGGCGGTCTTTAATAATATCGCTGTAAACTGACAACATCACAGAGAAACTTTCATGTTGTATCATCGTGTATCCATTGTTTTATGTGATAGAATTTCACAATATCTCAACAAAAAAAACAAAAGTAAAGTATCCAATGAGCTGGGACAATTATACTTATAGTTAGGCAAAAAAAAAATTGTGTTTTTGTAACCTGACCCGACTCCCTTTAATATCACTCCTCTTTGTAGCTATCCCGCATAATAACTATAAAATTACACTAGAAAACCGCCAAATAACTACAAAATTACACTAGAAAACCATTTATCGAAACTCTATCCAGGTGTCCAGGTCATATAACAATGTATATCATATGTGCCGATTAAAAGTATAGGTTTATTAATAGGTTCTTAGAATACCCGTTATTGAATATCCGTAAAATGATGGTTACTCTTAATTCGACACTCCAGTTCTGAGGTTTGGTCCGGCTGGTTAAAGCCATTTATACTGTGTATGTAGAGTTTGGATTCTCAAAATATGTAAGTTATATATATACTTTGTCATCAGTAGGTTTAGAAAAGTGTACATAATGTTTATAAAATTTGACTGTTGTTGGCGGGATGGCTACTTTAATGAGAATAATAAAAAAATCTGTACAAATCGGGTTCTGCCACTCAAATAAATTTAATGTTTCTCAAGCTTATCAAGCTTATTAAAATCTTCATTTATAAAAACCATGTTAAAGAACCACAGAAATGTATTCCCGAATTTGAGGCGGCTCCAAATGTTAACATTTGCTAGTAAGATAGATCAAATAGCTTAGGTACATTTTTTGAATTCCACTCTGGGGTGGCTCGAAATATTGCCATATTATTAGCTTAATTAACCTATATCGCAGGGGTCTAATATATTAAAAGTTTATAGCTTTAGCTTACCCAGGGCTAGGCTCAGTCTCAGAGCTGGAACTTAGAGATGCCACTTGATAGAAGGTGGCAACATCTGCAAAGATCCCTGAAAGAAAAATCAATTGTTTTTTTTTTACATGTACAGAAGATGTGTTAATCCTTTACAGTACTGCTGTAGCTATATGCAAACTTTGGGCAGTGGAGGGGGTGGGTGTTGTGCAAGAGCACCGATTCTGTGGATGGGGAGGGGCCCAGCGGTGTGGTGGGTGAAGGGGAGGTTGCAACGGTGCATTTCTGCTCTGCGGTCATAGAGGGTGTTTGGTGACAAGGATATTTATTTTTGGGGAACAATGGAACTGTCTGTTACTGGTAATAGTTTTGGGGAACAAGGGAACATAATAATAAAAATAAATGGAAAAATATTTTTGGAGAACAAAGCAAACTATTTTTGGGAAACATTGGGTCATATTATCAGTGAATATAGACCCCACTGGGAGGGTCTCATCATTGAAATAATACATCAGTGCTATATTATTATTAAATTTTAACGGAGACACTAAACTTGAACATGCACGAAATAAAACACATTTATGGGTCAGTACCGAGTCCTGTACATACCTTTCATCCTTTGTTTTTCTTTATGTCTAATCACCAAATTTGTCGTTGTCCCTAATCGAGGCGAACGTGACTCATGTGTTCTACATGACATGACCTTGACTCGGGATTGAGTAGCTGAAGTTGACAGTATTTTTAGTAGCTGCAGTTCTTACAAGTATTTGTTACATCATTCAACCATAACAATAGTTAACACATGAATATGTCCATCTTTTTGTGAAGTATTCACTTGCAATTATCCGCAGTTCATTTAACCGTAAATCAACACAACAAATTACTGCCGACAAGGCCTGCAGTATAGTTGCGATTTTTAATAAGCGCCTAGTGCGGCTGATTTTTACCGTAAATTTGCTAAAGGAAAGGCAGAAAAAGTGTTTAAAGGTTGACTTACTGACATTTTATCCGGGGCAGGAAATAACTATGTCCGGGAGTAGAAAATATTCATGTTTTACGTTTCTGTTATTGATTTTCCGTTTTGCTTATTTAGCTTGTAGCCGCCATTTTGAATAATGTGTGTTTTGAGTGACAAAAAACCGTGACCATCTTTCAAAACGGTCTCAAAAAATGGGTAGTCATGAATTTTGCCGACATTTTCAGGAAAGGTAGTAGAGGTACTGATCTATCATTCCTGTTAATTTAAGCCAAATTGGTGACTACCTATTTTTTGTGACCGTTTTGAGAAATCGGCAATTTTGCAGTTTCAAAAAACTCAAAATATCCGAACTTCACATTTGAACAGCGATTTAGGCTATGCAAAATATGCCAATAGTAGTCAAAACGAATGCTATGGCGATGTTCAACGTATAAACTTACTTGTCTGTGTTATTTTTGCATTCAACATTGGCTTAAGCTAACGTTTTTTAAAAGACAACTGCAATTTCCGCGTAACTGCACGTGAGTGCAAATTGGGACTACTTCGTGTCAAAACACTTGAAATTCAAAAGTGAATTATGCGGTGTGTGCGCGTGAAAAGCTTCAGCTGCTGCTGCACTGATTAACAAACAATTACAATGTTAATAAGATGCAAGTCATGTGACATCACAAACATAAACGGATAGAAAACAGAGTTACCATCTCCGAACAGCCAGTGGCAAAACGGCCGTTGGGGGTTTAAAACCAGGTTCTAGGGGACGTCAAACATCCCTCTTACCTTGTTGTCATCCAAATAAAACGGATCAGTATAAGAAGAGCTAAAAATCGAACAGGAAAATTAGCATTCAAGGACGACAGTCAACCATAGACACACACAGAAACAAAGAACAACTTTAAATAGGAATAAAAGGCCAAATAAGACATCACAAACACAAAACGGTTGACAATAGGGCTACCGCCTTGGAACTGCCGGTGGCAAAACATGTGAGGGTTTAAACCAGGTCCTAGGGTGCAAGAAATCCCCACCAGGATTTATTATCTAACAAACTAGGCAGCATTATTAGGTATTATAAGAATAACACAAATAGGATCATGTAGATAACCACAAAGCAAGTACTCATTGACTTGGCAGAAGCCATTGCAAAGCGAGAATAAGCCATTAAGGGTACGACATGATAAGATGGAAGACAATCATCAAACGCTACCGCCAGGATTTAGGGAGACGTCAGTACAGAGTCCGCAATCTATCCTGTCTTCACACAATCAATGAGGAAAGAATAGTGGCGAACTGTAAATTGGTCAACCACTCAACATGCAGTGCGTCGCAAAGTGATAGGGTCATAACCTCTTTTGATAAACTGTTTAACATGTTAAATAAAGATCGTAAGAAAGTGATTATGATCAAGGATGTCACGAAGTTTGTAAATAAAGCTGGCTTTGTAATGCTGTTTGTGGAATTGAGGAATCTAGTAAAGAGTTGGATGTTTGTTTTGCGTATCGTCAACACCAGCATTGAAAATGGTGCACCGAGTGATATGCGTGGAAATAACATCACCCTCAGTTGAACCGTAGTATACGAATTAGTTCTCCCGAGTTCCGGAGATAAACATTGACGTAATGTAGGCGTAAATCAATAATTACGTAATTAAGTGCTTTATCATCAGGCTCTAAAACAAACTGTAGAACGATTTTAACTTACGAAACATAAATCTAGGTCTCGAAGGAAGTAACAATGACTTAGCTTTATACATGTTAATATTCTCTTTCCCGGTGAGGGAGATATCTGTTTTTACTAAAAGCAACCTCTAGTTGTGATTTGCTTACATGAGTGGATTTTTGGTCGACTTTGTCATTGAATGCTACATTTACTTTTCTACGTTTCTCCTACCAGTTACGCTTGGTATTCGAAACCATTATATGTTAGGTATTTGAGGTACAAGTACACTTTTCTACAGTGCGGTAATTTGTTACCTTTTTTTTTATCAATTAAGCATCAAGCACACATTTTATATGTTGTAATAAGTGACAGATTGTTCTTGTTTTGTTGATGCAATCCAATAATATTTACCGTTGATGCAATCCAATAATATTTACACTAAGGACTTAAACAAAACCGTTACTATTGGGATAACGCTAAAAGCAACTTTGTGCTTATCGTCAAACACTGTTTGAAAAGCGTACATACATTATAGTTCATCTTCTCGGAAAGATGAAGTCCGTGCATTGGCTCCAACTATCGCTGTTAGTGGCGTAATTGGATTTTCTGAGAACAAATTTGGTTTAACGCGAGCAAAACGACTGCCTCGGGAATCAATATTTAGCTTTATAAAGCCGACTTTAAGTTCATTCCATTTAATGTACCGGCTCCTACTACAACTATAGGAGCGGAAGTATCTCTCGAACAGATGCGAAAAAGATCTGCGAATTATACACGGAGCCTTTAGCTCTTTTAAAGTGAGGATTAATCCGGCGTAATTGATATTCATTTGCGCATTTTAATTGAGTATTTAGTTATATTAGGGTTTATTTTCGCAGCAGTTCCACATGTTTGAAATAAGCTGAAATTAACTAAGCTCTAACATGTATGCTATCATGCGGAAGGCATTCCTTAGCACCGGTTGAGTTATGTCAGTTTCAGGGTAGTAGCAACTCTGATAGGACATTTTAATTGGAGATTTTAATTCGCTTAAATTGTTTTTACCGTTTAACTTTCAACTAAACGTGACCATAAACCTGAACTTCAACCTAACCCTTACGGTATCTCTGTCTTATGCTCAGACATCTAACTTGTATCTGTGCCATACATATATAAAGTGCCGATTATCCATAGGCATTGAAACTAGTATATATTTATTTTATTTTCATTTTATTTCAGTGTAAAATGTCTTCCTTTTCCTGTCTCGACTCCTTGGTCGGATGGTGAGTCTGAAACCTCCTCACATCTCACCGCCCAGGTTCAAATCCCACTGGAAGCTCAAATTTTAAGCGAAAAATGGTAGATTCTTAAGGATGAAGAAGGTATTCAGTACTTGTTCTACCCATGAAAAGTTGGGATGTCTAAACAATTAAAAACTAAATATTATACCGTCATATGTAGACAAAAATGTGCTGAGAATGACGTAAACACCACCAAACCCACCAACTAACCAACTGTCTCAAACTGTTTACAATTGCTTTATTGTTAATATGATGTTTACGAATCAAAGATTTAAAATAAGTGTGTTAAGCGCGAGACACTGTTGAGATGAACCAAGAGACTTATTGTCACTTGGAACTGGACTATTACAGTAATACTCCGTTGAGCTAATACTGGAAATTGGCTTTTTACTGTCTGGTCAATTTGAGCGTTGAGGACAGGATAATAGAGAGGTTGTGTGCACATAAAATCGAGTTATGTCCACCATTAGGCCTTATTGCATACTGACAGTTCCAAGTCGGTAACCCTGTCTTCACTACTCGTTGGGATGAGTATTGTCCTTTTCATTGTAAATTTAGATTGCTCTTTGTTTGTGGTGCAGAGCGGACCTAAGATGCCATTGCGGTTGGGTGCTGTGATTTCTATAGGTATGAAAACACTAATTAATTTCCCCATATACACCAATGTTAAAATGTCAAATATTACTGATTTGCTGCAACTTCAACTCAAGTATGCATAATGCAGCAGTGTAATTTTCATATAGAAAATTTATTATCCACTTGAAAAATCACCGGAAAAGATGGGGTCACAAGACATGTAAAAAAGTTATTGTTTGTTTACCAAACAGGTCAAGAGTAGAGCTGTTTTCGTTGACAGTTGCTCTCAAAGTGTAAGCATCGAGTCGACATGTTGAAAATGTTCAACAGTGATCCAGTAAAACCTATTAATACGCTTCTTATACATGCAACAACAAAATCGAATAGAAATGGGCAGTTTCCCCCTACTTATAATACCTATTTCCATCAAAAAATACTTTTTATTATAGGTATTACATTTGATTACACCTCAGAGGTTTACAAGTAATTGGTGGTGGTAAACCATTTCCTCCACTTTAGAACTGTTCCAGGAATTATTGATAATGAGTTGCGACTATTCAAGTTATGTAGAAAAGGGTTTAACACTGTCACGCTTGTCGTGCGTCCTTTTAAATGTTAAATAGTGTATTAGAAACAAGTATTCATTTTAACATCGCATTTAATAGTAATTCACGGTGATATCCACTTAAAGCAGCGAGCTCAATGTGTAAGTGTATAGTGCTGCCACGCTGGAATACCATATCATACCACCAGTCACATTATACTGACAACGGACCGACCTGTACTAGCACAACCATTTATATGCTGAACGTCAAACAAGGGAGATACTAGCGCCGTTTGTATGAATTACTAGTAGTTGGTGTAGCCCGGCCGGGAATCGAACCTCCCGCATGCGAGACGGAAGTCCACTTCCTGCAAGAAAATGCGTTTAAACTTAATAAAGCATGATTAACATTTATAAAAGCAACCCACTGTGAATGGTGAGGTACTGGTGAGGGTATTCAGAAAAAATTAACTTCGCAAACCTTTCACACCGCTCTGTTGTCATTTATTGGGTACATATGAAAGTGGAACGAGGTATTATGGTTTGATTATATTTACAATGTTTAGTAGGTAACATCGATGATAAAGACTGCAAGCTAGCCCTACCACAAAGCTTTTATATTGAAAAAGTTCCTTAAGGAGTTGGGTGTAAAGATCCGAAGGTTTACACTTTAGGAAATAATGTGTATCATAGAAAAAAATGTTCGGGAGTTGTGATTGATAACCGACTTAAGTTCTCGTGACATATCTCTCCAGATATACTGATATTATCTCTCAGCAACTATTCTTCTCCGGCTAAAAAACTTGACTGCTTGTCATACCATTACATTATTATGCGTCAAATATCAATTATAATGTTCAGAGTGAGCGATTATTCTGCATGTGTATGCGCACTTATTGAGCACAAGAGTTAATGCGCACGATAAAGTAGCCTAAAATATAGACGTGTCGGTTTCGTTTATAGACTTGTTTGTAGTTTAGATGATACTCAAGAATAAATATCTATCGATTGTAAAGCATCCTGCTATAAATCAATCCTACCAAATTCTAAACGACGGCTTCGCCTGTCTCTTGAGTAAATTCGATAGCAAAGTGTCCATTTGATTTATGGCTTGAAGGTAAGCAAATGAATGATTAAATGTAAATATCTAGCGTAACGCATGACGTTTTCCAGATCACGTTCAATGAATAAATATATGCTTTGTCTTAAAATCTAGGCTAGAGCGTTGTCTCTGTAAGAATTTTAGTAGCAAGTATTCACTTAAAAAATAAATCATTACCTTATGAATACCCTAATACATTGTTCTTATTAATCAAGGTTGTCTTAGGTTAATTTCGTCAACACAGTGTGGTATAGAAAGGTGGTGTTTTTGTTTGTTGCGGCGGGTTTAGCAGCTGTCTGTTATGTATAACAGTGTTCGCCCCCTAGTTTTATTACGTAGCATTCTGATGGGAAAGCTGGGGCCATGTTCTAAAGACGTGTCGATAATTGGCGCTTTCGGTGGTGGAAGAAATATTGCAATGTCATGAATACAATCTATAATTTATTTATTCGGTATTCATTGACGTCATTAAAAATGTATTTGGTTTCAGTGTAAGATGCACATTGTTTTGATTTAAATAGCGGAAACCAAATCAAATGTGATTGCATCATCCGCCAAGTGCCTTAGTTATAAAGTCGTCTAATTTTAAATCGTTCAGTCGTCTATATTGAGTGATGCTGTAACTTATCAAAGATTAGTATATGACATACAGATATGCACATGTGGTCTATTATTCCTAACCTTCACTATTTACACGTTATCTTGGCAGATTTTCTTGTCCAGTTGCGATCATTTCTATCACAGTTTTTTTGTTACGTTACGCACATTAAGTACCGAGTGTTTATGACACCTCATGGTCATAAACGTATGTAGAACTTTACAATGTGGCTCCTTTGAAATATGAAAATATATGGCCATATAAGTGCACATGTTTGCATTATTCCGGATGCGTAACATAGAATAGCATATATTACTATGCAGACTGAATGTCCTTGCAAATATGGAGACATTTTAGGCTCATTCAACATGTTTTTGTCCCTTTAGAATACAAAATATAAAAATGTGTCAAATTTAAATCAGACACATACACACCAATTACAAGCTTGATGTACCCTTTATTATAATGTTTTTCTCCCTGGGTGTTCATATAGTAGTAGTGTTATAGCTTTAAAGTTAATGTCGAATATGTTCCCCAAAAACCTGGTTTAAACCCCCAATGGCCTTTTTGCCTTTTTGGCCACTGACCGTTCCAAGGCGGAAGCCCTATTGTCAACCCTTTTGTGTTTGTTATGTCGGTTGCATTTTTTATTACTTTTGCCTTCTCGTTTGTCTATTTGCGTGTTTGTTTTTGTGTTTTGTGGTTGACTGTAGTCATTGAATGCTACTTTCCCTGTCCGAATTTTATATCTTTCTTTTTTTTTATACCTGCATACACATATACACATATTTAATAAAAATGTAATTATTAGCAGCCCACATCAAAATACATATCACATAGAATATTTTTATTATTACAGTTGAAAATGTGCACTAACCGTTTATGAAAGTAAAAGCAATGGTAAATCTACCTTTGGGTGCGTGAACGGTAGCAAGCATATTTCAATACCGTCTCAGTCAAACCGAGACTGTAATATTTCGTACTTATTGTGTTCGGCCGTTTCCAAATGTCCATTTCATACTCTTTTGCAAATACGATTCGGCTTTTAGACCTACGTTGTTATTATATGCATTCCGATCAAAAAGTGAAGTTTATGATTGAAATAAAGCTTTATGTTTTAATTGTTTTAATGCAGCCTTATTGGTTAAAGAATAGTTATCGCGGGGATTTCTTTATGTACACTGTCCGGTTGTATTGGGATGACAGTAGGGTAAGTGTGAGGTTTGGTGCACCCCAGAACCTGGTTTAAAGCCCCAGCGGCCTTTTTTTTGCCACTGACCGTTCCAAAGTGGTATGCCTATTGTCAACCCTTTTATGTTTGTGATGTCTTATTTCGCTTTGATTTCATCTTTAAAGTTTTCTTTGTTTCTGTGTGTGTTTATGGTTGACTTTCTTTTCTTTTTTTTGCTACTTTTCTTGTTCGATTTTTATACCCATATTTACAGAGGAAATCATTATACCTTTTATGGATATGTTCAATCTTGCCCGAGACCAATACCATAGCACTTGCATAATGATCCGCCAAACTCCTATTGTTTCATCATCAGTATATTGGCGCATCACAAGTGTGGCTCAATTTGTGTTGTTGTGTTTGCATTAATGCGACACAAATACTAAATTTAAAAAGGACTATACGATCTGGAAAAGGTATGGGTGTCAATCGAAATACGAATACAACCGTCAACCTAATGTGTTGTAGATTGATATTCAATGTTCATATGCACAAAAGTGGGCTCATCAGCCCCATGATTTATTTAATGTTCAAGAAATAGTTTCGACTGGAAACTAGACGACACGGCTAGTAGTGTTGTATAAATCATTATTAGTAGGCTCGTTTAAATTATTCTTTTGAGATACAAAGAAATATAAAAAGATCGGACAGGGAAAGTAGCATTCAAGGAGGACAGTCAACCACAAAACACAAAAACAAACACGCAAACAGACAAACAAGAAGGCAAAAGTAAAAATAAATTGAAACGACATCACAAAACACAAAAGGGTTGACAATAGGGCTACCGGCTTGGAACGGTCATTGGCAAAGTAGGCCACTGTGTGTTTAAACCGGTTCTAAGGTGCACCGAACCTCACACTTACCCTACTGTCATCCCATTAAAACAGGACAGTGTAAATAAAGAAATCCCCGCCATAATCTAATATCTAACCAACAAGGCATCATCAATAGGCAATATAAGTAAAACACAAAAATGCTCGTGTAAATATAATACAAAAAAACAATAGCCTACAAAGCCACAATAAAGTACTCAATGACTTGGCAGAAGCCAGAGCAACAAGAGAATAACCATTAAGAGCACGACAAGAAAGATCATAGACAAACATCAAATGCCACCGTCCCAATGGGCTTTAGGTAGGCGTCATCATAGGGTCCACAGTCTGTCCGGTCATCGTTCACTGTATTTGAATTATATGAACACTAGTCGTCAATATAATCCTCATATGTACATTTTTAATGAAACCGAAGCACATCATGACGTTACAAGTTCCATTTGAACTATGATTAACACTAGTCACTGTTATATGTATGTCAAATAAAAACAACAACTACGCTTGGATCTTCAATATTTTAGAAAGTATGCAGAAATATGGAAGGTTGTGTATCATTTGATTTATTTTCGGTATTTTTCCTTTAATACAAACATACATAAGAAACGTCACCAACCGTAGTAATTTTGTAACTAACGTATGTATCTACCATTTTGTCCAAATGTTCATCAAACATGGTTTGTGTCACCTGCTTTCTGAAAATACAACACAAAAATGTACATCCCAGAAAAATCATCATTGAAGGTCAAACGTTAATTGTACTGATACGAATTAGAAAATTGTATAACTGTATCGGATTCCATGTATACCATAATGAGGAATTCCACTTCATCAGCATACTTATTCTCTGTAATAGTCATAACAGAAATTCGACAGATGAAAAATACACAGACAACAATCAAAACAATCCCTTTTGTGCCCACTGTGTAGACACTTATGAACTGTTTTCTATTTTAAAGAAACTAAACCACCAAATTTCACTACTAAACCGTTCTTCAAAATTCTCTCTATGTTTGAGGTCATAAACTAATGCATGTTTGTCGATTAAATGTGTAGATATATTCACTATTATTAGCAATACATGTAATTGAAAATTCGTAAAAGGAATTAAGAGTTCGTAACTTATAATTCGAAGCTTCGACAACAATAACAATTGTCAGGCCGGTTAAAACGTTTATACTGTAGTGAACAGTTCGGATTCGCAAAGCCACATATGTAAAAAATAAGTATAAATGTCGAACAGGAAATGCAGCTTTCACAGAACACAGTAAACCCAAAAACATGCAAAACGACAAACATGAATGGCAATAAAGGCATATGACGTAACAAACACGAAAATGGTTGGCAATAGAGCTACCGCCTTGTGAGGGACAGTGGCAAAAAAGACCGCTGGGGGTTTAAATTAGGTTCTAGGGTACACCAAACCTCATACTTACCCTACTGTGATCCCAATAAAACGGTACTAATAAAGAAATCCCCGCCATGAACTATTCTCTAACGTAAGTTACTGTATCGTTAATAGGCTTAGAGTAGGTGTGCATCTTTTGTAAAATGTGTCTTGTATTGTCCGGATAGTGGTTTTACATTTTAGATATCAACTATATGGTAGCTATCTGATATATTACTGACTATAATATCTGTTATAGTCAAAAGTTATTGGAGGCAACACTAGCTGTAGATAATTATTGAGATTGAGTAAATTTCACGGTGCATTTTTCTACATAGACACCGGCTGTCAAGATTTTAACAGAGAGGTATGATGTTTTTTGAGCTTACAGTTAAAAACTTAATTTCCTTGAAATTAGACTCGCAGGATCTATGATTTTGTAATAATCCTGTTGCTCGTGATTTTAGCTTCGATTAGGTCGTATTCGTTTCAATTTATTCGTACAGATGTTCACGTTGTGGCAGGATGCAAATAACGTTTTCTATTTTCCTTTGTTTGACGGCCATTTCCGATTCTCGTCAGACCAACTTTTTCTTTCAATTTTATTAACATAAGCTTTATTTCGTCTCTTCCTTTGTTTATATCCTGTGAGATTCCCTTTCTCATTGATATTTACTTTAAATAAACGTTCTCATAACTCACTTAATTAATATTGCCGAAATGTGGAGTGAGTCATAGTTCCCCACGCTGTTAATTCCCACGCTAAGTGGGTCAATCAGCTGTTTCGATATATATGCTAAATTAGAACAATGTGGTTGTGTTGCGTCTCGCTAGACTACTTTTAAACTGAATATGTTTAGGACTGTTGCAAGTGTTACGCTTGTTGGGTGTGTTTAAAGAACAAGACGTCTGTAATAGTGAATCTTTATTTAGTGATGATCGTATGCGAACTGATTTCAATCTCTTCCAAAATACTACAGGCAGTGTGCCTTGCCCTCTGGGGGTTATATATCAGTCAATGGAAATATACTGGCTGGCTAAAGGAATCTAAAGTGTATATCATATCTAAATGCTACAGCATCTTTCTGTGTCTCGGTGCGTTTCGACTGAGGGAGTTTTTGGGTGTTGGGAATAATAATAATAGTGGGGTAATAATAATAATTAAATAAATATAATAATAATAATATATATATAATAATGCTAATAATATTTAAAAAAAAAAAAAATCAAAAAAAAAATCAATAAAATAAAAATAAACAGACTAGATCTACATGAAGTCTGCACAATCAGTTATTATAATAAGTTGGTATTACTATTTAGGATTTTATTTTCATTTGTCCTCCATCTGTACTCATTTGTGCTAGGTTTATACATTGTACGCCTCTTTTTTGTTTTCATAATCACACTGGATAATGAGTCGTGGAAAGCGAGCCGAACAGTTCGATGGACAGTTCTCTGCCGGTAACGTGGTTGATGATCCCACCTGGAAAAGTCAGTGGTTGCCTCCCAGCAGATCCAAAGGGTGTACGTTCAGCTATTCAGTGACGTCACATATCGTTGAGTGACTCGATTGGTTGCAGAAAAGGCCGTACACAAGACGTACGTCAGATAGAGGAACAGATCACAGCCTCCGGGAAACAGGACTCATTTTTATACGCTTTATAATGCTGTTGTCGTAGATAATGCAAAAATTACAAAAAAAAAATTAAAAAATTATCATATCTTTTTTCCACCAGGCGTATGCAAATTGCAAGTTCGTTGTAGATATGGTGGCGGTAGATTGTTTGTTACTGCAAACAGTTCACACTAGGAAATTGAAAATGGTATCAAAATAAAAACAATATCCTGTTTGTAATGACAGTAGTTAGACTACATTTTCAACTCAAATTTATTCAATTTGCAAAAACAATGAAAATAATAATAATTATTGAGTCATTCGAGAGGCAATTAAAACTGTAAATAACAGTGAGTCACATTAGCAAAATATTATTATTCGACTCAAGGCAGAGCTAAATATAATTGTTGTCATTCTGCGGATGATGTCCATAGCTACTGCACTTATTATTTAATAACTATTATGAAAACCATTTATAGAGGAATAATCTTTTGGAAACCATCTACTCGATGGAGAAATGTCTATTACGCCATAATGTTCGCCTACTGTTATCATTATCGTTGTTGTGCACTATGTTTTCAGCTCCTGCTGCTATTATTTAACTCCAAGGCTGTTGGTGTAATCGTGTTTTATGATGCTAACCATGTATTTGGAGTGTTTAGGCAATCTGTTTTCTTACTGCGGATAAGTATATCTCAACAGTTTGTTGATATCAGCTAATTTTAACTTGCTGCCGTTGACTGTTGTTGCTAATAAAAGTTGTTGTTCTGACAATGGAGGCAATGCATATTCATGACCCAGAGCGGTAGGTTCCGTCATACTGTCGGGCCGTGCGTCTATGATAGTGCGGAAGCATTGTCTTGGTTTTGGCATTATTTTTCATTTGAATTAATACTGTTTAACAGTTTAAAATCAATTCATGCCTCCTTTCTTCTAAATTGACTGTTTATAAAACATCCTATGCTTTTCGTCTAGCGATCAGCTTTACAATTATTCAGTTTGCGTACAATGATGTCTTCATTACAGATTTTTATATACGAATGCTGTTGCTGCTGATGCTTAATTATGATTTGATCTCTATCACTTCTTTCAAGATTTATTTTGTTTCATTCTCTCAAACATTTTGCCCTATATTTCAGTTTGTGTAACCATAGAGTCCTCCAGTGTTGGTATTTTGTGTAACCATCGAGTTGTCTTAACACCAGTCAAAAGTTATGTCGGTATACCTCCGTATGTAAAGTTCCCACTTTTTACTTGTTATACGAGAAAAACATTCGCTACATAGCAGCTTTGTGATTTTCGAAACTATGTCGTGTAGAGTTTGGGAATATCTCCCTACATTTCTTTAATACATTCATATTTAATGCATCGACAGTGCTTTATCAGTGGTGTCCATATTCAAAACATGGACAAAAGTTACATACTTATCATAATGCCTCAATTTAAGGGTATTCCATTTGATCATTGGTTTATTGTTGGGCCAATCCTTTTAGATCGATGAGGTTTCATTATCCTGCACCAGGTTGATGTTTTATTTATACTGCACCAGGTATTTTTACAAGGGGTTCATTGAAGTTCAGTTATCTGTTTCTTTTCGGCCTGTCCCTAGTCAATACACAGCCCTTTAAACCAGTTAGTGCATGGTCACCAACTCATAAAACCCTTCTGTGCTGTGTCGATTCAAAATAAAAACTTCTCTGCAGGGTTCCACACTACAGAGTGTGTGTGTGTGTGTTTGTGTATCTCTGGGGTTTATAGTCAATAGTCATAGTCAAAGTTATATAAACTCCAAAAGGTATATTGCACAATAGAACCTGGGCAGGTTGCAAATTGTATTTTAATAACACATTTCCTCCAAGTTTTAGGTTGTCATACAAGAAGGTGATAAATGAGTTAAATGTCGTTCCAATAGTCAGCATCACATGACATCTTTCTGTATTAGTTAAAGGGAGTTTACACAGTTGTGTGGCTAACTTTTTTAATGCGGGCTAGTTTACTTGAAAAGGATACATTTTCTTCGTGTATTGCTGTCGGAGTGTTACATGGTTTAACCTTTATGATTGATACACAAGTCTAAGAACCGATCGTAGGTTAAAGGTCAAAATGCAGTTAAAGACCTGTTCAGATTAGACATAAACTTGATTATCAAGGTGGCAAAAGTTATTAACAATTGGGTAAATGTGCATATTATATACAGACAAATGTATATCAGTTGTTTGCTGACTGAAATGAAATAACAGTGGCACACGAAACAGGAGGAAAGGATACATGCTTCATCAGAAATCATTCAATGTTCAAAGTCTGAAATAGAGTAACATGTACACTTTACACTTATATTATCTTTTATTTCTGCTGCTAATTTATGACAACTTCGAAACGTTTAACAATCAATTTGGGTTTGACGCCACACATTAAAGGTTACAATCTTCCTCAAGCCTTTACATACTGCATATTTTTCTGACATTTATTTCTATTGTCAATGTCTGATGCATAAACTCATGTGATCCTTGGGAACTGGTTTAGAGAAATACCCATTAAAGGTTCTTAGAAAGCATGTTAGGCTTCTGACCGAGTTTTTGGAGTCAATTTATATAATGTGGTCGTTATTTGGTCTCCTATACTTTCTAGGCTTTCATGGCGTTAGCCTAACTACCCTTTTGCAAAAGAAAGGGCCAGAAAGTGACAAAACAGTTAAGCTGTTACGGCGATAATAGTTATTGGGGGCCTTTTTCTGCTACAAGAATACATTCAGGCTGATGATACCTGTCTTGAACCGGATGGTGTTTGTTTCTCAAATATGGGGAACAACTTGTTTCTTAACCTGTTTCCGGCTGGATTTGAATGTTTCATTAAAAGTGGGCAGCGATAAGGAAATATATACTTTTTTGGCACCGTTTCTGTTTTGGGCATGGCATTCGGATATTTTGCTTTTGACGATGGATGGGAGCCTGGACACTCAATGATGCGCGTGTCCGCCGAATTTTTCACTAACAGTAGGCAGTGATAAGGAAAATATATTCCTTTTTGGACCGGTTTTGTTTTGGGCGTGGCATTAGGATACTTTGCTTTTGGTGGTCACTCTTAGCTGCTGCCAAAAAATGTTTCCCCTATTTTTGGCGGTGGATGGGAGCCTGAACACTCTAGGACTTGGAGTGTTTGGGCACCCATCCATATGGCGGGCAGCGAAGGTGTGAAAGGAAGGACATATACGTTTCAGTTTAACTTTATTCAGCTCCTGTATACCCAGAGACTGAATTGTAATCTAAACATAAATTATATACATATTTGCTGTCCGTACGAATTGCTAAAAAACATTTTAAATTGATTGAATTCGGTGCACTTGTAATTATGCTTGAATATCAACCGTGCTTTCAACACTTGCTTAAATGCTTATCAGAAAAGTTGCTTTCATAATGAACATTTAATTTGGTGCACATGTATTTATGTCCTTAATATTGTAATATTCAATTTGCTTTATTGCTTAATGCTTTCTGCTGTAAGGGCTTGCCATAATGGTCTTTTGTGCTTACCGGCAGCCCAATTGTTAAACATTCAATCCATGCCACGCCCAATATTTGCCAAATCTATTAAAGTTTAAAAAAAAATAATTTATGTGTTGTTATTACAGTGCTCTCCAATAATACTGACTATAATATCTGTTATAGTCAAAAGTTATTGGAGGCAACACTAGCTGTTGATAATTATTGAGATTGAGTAAATTTCACGGTGCATTTTTCTACATGCACACCGGCTGTCAAGATTTTAACAGAGAGGTATGATGTTTTTTGAGCTTACAGTTAAAAACTTAATTTCCCTCCCTCCCGACCCACAGGATCATTGATTTAAATCGACACTAGTGTCATCACATTGTATAAGTACAAAAAGAGTATGATAATGGGCCTTTGGAAACGGCCGAGCACGACATATACGAAATATTGCAGTCTCGGTTTGGTTGAGACTGTTCATGAGTGGGATTGAGATATGCTAGCTACCGCTCACGTCCTCTAGCCCCGGGTTGAGCAGAACTTAATATTCATAAAATCAACCGCACAAAATTTTAACCATCCCGAAGATGGCATGCATATGGCGGTGGACATGTAGTTAGCCTTCTTTAATGTATTCCCCCATGTCGTACGGCGTATGGTCCCAGTATCTAATAAAATGAAATGCCCCGAAGAGCGAAATGAACATTAGGGAATTTAGTTGGGAGCAGCGGTTATGAAGCCTACAAGTTCATTTAGACTTTTCGCTATTTGTCAAGACTTCTATTCAAAAGATACTTTTTTATGTTGCAATTAATATCGTTACAGTGTTTTATGTTGCAAGATCATGTTGCAGTGTTTTATGTTGCAAGATCATGTTGCTTTCTCTGAATTATATATTTCAGTTGATGTCTTCATCTGGATCCACTTACCTAGTCAACAATTACTGGCGTGGCATGGACATTACGTGCACTTATATACTTGCTGGAACTTTTGGAATATAACTAGTTGATGTGTTAAATGTTGTAGTGTTTAATTATCGGCGGGCAGCGAAGGTGTGAAAGGAAGGACATATACGTTTCAGTTTAACTTTATTCAGCTCCTGTATACCCAGAGACTGAATTGTAATCTAAACATAAATTATATACAAATTTGCTGTCCGTACGAATTGCTAAAAAACATTTTAAATTGATTGAATTCGGTGCACTTTTAATTATGCTTGAATATCAACCGTGCTTTCAACACTTGCTTAAATGCTTATCAGAAAAGTTGCTTTCATAATGAACATTTAATTTGGTGCACATGTATTTATGTCCTTAATATTGTAATATTCAATTTGCTTTATTGCTTAATGCTTTCTGCTGTAAGGGCTTGCCATAATGGTCTTTTGTGCTTACCGGCAGCCCAATTGTTAAACATTCAATCCATGCCACGCCCAAAGAAATGTGTTAACTGCCCCCATGCAGCTGTATACACTATATCTCTATGTTTTCACAGCTGTCAATCAAGTATACACACATATCGTCTGAAAGGGCGATTCTGAGACGCGTATCAAATACTGTTGCTGACATGGGCATATACAGAAGACGATATCTGTCAAACTCATTCTTCATCTGTACCAGCAACTAGTTGCAATTATTTGACAAATCATTACTTCCAATTCACACAGACAAATTGGATCAAAGTTTATTGCTGGTTTACAAAATCTGACGCTAATGGTTTTGTGACCAGGATACACAAATAGCTACACTTCAGGTCTCACATCACAATTAATTTACCCATATGGTTAAGGTACAACCTTTCCCAACAAATAACCTTCCATGCTATGCAGCAGACCCTGTTGTTTGTTTAGTCAATATATAAAATAGACCAGTAATTTCAAACAATAAAATACGTTCATTTACCAGGTTTTGTGTTTTCCTCGTTTATATTTATGTGACCCCTATGAAATACACATTCGAACTAAATATGTGGTGGTTCCGTTAAACACTTTAAAATTTGAAATTTGAATGAAAACCCATATCAGCATGGGATTTTCTTTATCATCTGTCTTTTAGACTGAAGAAGTTTTCTAAAGGAAAGACGAAATATGTTCTGTTGTTCGTCAGTCTCTAGGTTCATGAGCTTTCAGAATAGGTAATAGGGTAATGAGACCTGAAGATTTTCTCACTTTTGATGCGGAGAAACATAATGTTTTCGACATACGACCACAGAAGTAGGCATAATCTTCGAACAGGAAATGTAGCTTTCACGGAACACAGTCGACCAAAAACACAAATTGAAATTAACAACAGTAACAGTGCTAATTAGATGCAAGTCATGTGACATCACAAACATAAACGGGTTGAAAACGGAGCTACCACATTCGAACGGCCAGTGGCAAAGCGGCCGTTGGAGGGTTTAAAACCAGGTTCTAGCGGACACCAAACCTCCCACTTACCCTGTCGTCATCCCAATAAAACGGATCAGTATAAGTAGATATACAAATCGAACAGGAAAAGTAGCATACAAGGATGACAGTCAACCACAAACACACAAAGAAACAAACAACTGCTTTAAATAGGAATAAAAGGCCAAATAAGACATCACAAACACAAAAGGGTTGACAATAGGGCTACCGCATTGGAATGGTCAGTGGCAAAACATGTCGTTGGGGATGTAAACCAGGTTATAGGGTGCAAGAAATCTCCACAAGGCTATATTCTCTAACAAACTAGACAGCATTATTAGGCATTATAAAAATAACACAAATAGGATCATGTATATATGAACAGAAAAAGCTAGAAAACCACAAAGCGAATAATCAATGACTTGGCAGAAGCCAGAGCAAAACGAGTATAAGACATTAAGTGTACGACACGATAAAATGGAAGACCAACATCAAACTCTACCGTGAGGAAAGTGTACATGGATCATCATTCAGTGCGTCGCAAAATGGTAGGGTCAAACCTTCTTTTGATAAACTGGTTATCAAGTTAAATAAAGATTGTAAGAAAGTGATTACGATCAAGGATCTCAAGAAGTTTGTAAATAAAGCGGGCTTTATAATGCTGTTTGTGGAATTTAGGAGTCTAGTACATAGTTGGGTGTTGGTTTTACGTATCGTCAACCGCAGCATTGAAAATGGTGCAACGAGTGATATGCGTAGAAATAACATCACCCTCAGTAGAACCCGAGTATACGAATTAGTTCTCCCGAGTTCCAGAGATAAAACATTGGTAGTAAACATGTAGGCGTAAAACAATAATTACATTATTAAGTGCTTTATCATCAGGCTCTAAAACAAATTGAAGACCGCTTTTAAATTACGAAACAAAAACCTAGGTCTCGAAGGAAATAAGGACGTGTTAGCTTTATACATGTTAATACGCATATCTTTGCCTTTTTCCAAGTAGAAAGAACGTCCTCTCCGACAAAGTGTCATACTAAAATCCTCAATGAATTTGGCAATTTTTGCACGGCATGCATCACAATTAATTATTGAAGGCAGTCTATACTTCAGACGAATGCCGAATACGTTTATCTATAACATTAAAGTACCGGTGATGTCATTTGGGGCCGTAGTGTGGCAAACGTATGAGGTTTTACACTAACATTACTAAGAAGGAATGGTATTTTCTATGTTTAGGTCAGAAATATTTCGTTTAGTTGAAATTCATATTTATAATTGTTCTTTTCTAGTACGGAAAGACAATAGTGGATAAAGATACATGAACGGGACGTTACATTTCGTCATTACATAAGTTGCTATCTCTTGGATGAATACTAATTTGTATATATAAATCGGGTGGAAGCGTCCGGGTTATTTTACCGCGCATGCGCAGACAATTTTAGAGAAATTTGGAGGACGCTATTTTGTTTGCAGCACAGTTGATAATCGTGAGCATTTGGATTGAGCATATTAAACGTATTGCATTAAAGTTCGTGAGTAACTACGGAATCCTGTTAGGGCCATCGCGATCTCGCGTTTTCAATTTCGCGAGATTGCGAGATTGCGAAATAAATTTCGCATTCTCGTCCTACTCTACATTGAAAAAAACGCGAGGTTTGCAAGCCAAACTTGTGCAAACCTCGCGATTTTATCACGTTTTCATTTGGACGAGATCGCGAGAATGCGAAATAAATCTCGCAATCTCGTCGTATTCTACAATAAAAAACCCGCGAGATTTGCAAATCAAACTTCGTGCAAACCTCGCGCTTTTATATTGGCCTATAGTACGATGAAAAAAACGCGAGAATTACGCGCAGTTTGGGTTAGCAAACCTCGCGTTTTTTTCTTCGATGAACCAGAGGGTAAAAACAAGAAAAACATATTTCTTATTCTCGTAATCTAATAAGAATAAAATCGCGAGGTTTGCACGACGTTTGATTTGCAATCCTCGCGTATTTTCATTGTACAATATGCCGATATAAAATTGCGAGGTTTGCACGAAGTTTGATTGCAAATCTCGCGTTTTTTTTCATCGTAGAATACGGCGAAAATGCGAGATTTATTTCGCATTCTCGCAATCTCGTCCAAATGAAAACGTGATAAAATCGCGAGGTTTGCACGATGTTTGGCTTGCAAACTTCGCGTTTTTTTCAAGGTAGAATATGACGAGAATGCGAAATTTATTTCGCAATCTCGCAATCTCGCGAAATTGAAAACGCGAGATCGCGATGGCCCTAACAGGATTCCGTAAGTAACGGTTGTCCCAAAGTTCGCTACGAAAGGTAGGTACGTGTATATTTTGTGAGTTTTGTGATGATGTATTGGATAAATGTATTTTTGTCTCAAGCGCTCTCGACTGCCTGTGGTCAGTCGCGCTCTCGACTGCAGTCGCGATGAACTTCAAAATTCAGAATGTTGCGTGCAGTTTTGAGAAATCTGTTTAGATGTTTTTCGGGAATGTTTGATGTGGCTGGTGTGTATATAAAAAATTGTTTTATAACAGTGTGGTGAATTTCTGATCTACTTATGAAATTGTTGATGTTTTTGTTTTTTGTGTGAGTGCGCATGCGTCAGTCGACCTTGACCTTGTCAGTTTTGATTGTTTTGGCACCCATCTTGAAAGCTGCATTTTTGTCGTGTTTCAGGAAGTATTCAAGGCGGTTTCAGTTGAGGTAAGTAGATGTGATATTCTGTTATTGTGACGGTTGCACATTTAGTAATGAGACGAGAACTTCGGCTACCTGTGAAGATTGTTTACGTTTTGTTATTTTGTGTGAGTGAGCATGCGTGGAAGTCAGTGCCAGTGGTAGGGTTTGCCCTGTCAGTAACGTTTGTATTGTGTTTGTATGGTCGTATTCGAGGAAGTTTTCAAGAAAATTTCACTTGATTGCCATTGTAAGTAGATGTGACATTAAGCTATGGTGGCGACTGTAAAATTTGCAATGAAGCGATAAATGCACTTGAGAAATAGCTGTTTAATATTTGCGAGTGCATAACATTTTTGACGGGAGAGTTGCAGTTTGTTGTTCTCCTATGCATATATTGAAACATTAGTTGGGGACTAAATTGGCATTGACAGTGAGATTATCCTTTGGCGAATGGGAGTCACTGAGTAAACACTTATCCGAAATGAAGTAATGTGTTTCGCTTGTCCTGTGTACATATAAATGTACGGGTTCTATACCAGGGATAATGGTTTCTGTGCAGGAAAGAGGGGCCAGTGCCTTTTCTAGTAGTGTTGGCGGTCCTCATTGGGGTAATTGATGTGTCTGTGTTGGCGAAGGTCACACATTGTCAGAGATAATACGATACCCCGGTGCTGGTATCATACCGTTTCATGGGAACCGGTATTTACCCGTTTAAAAAACCTGGTACCCCTATCGGTATTTGGAAAAATGTGTCTACCTTATTTTGAAGCTGTTCTGGCAGCGAATAAGCTCCAAACTGCCATGATCACGATGAACTATCAGCGTGTGATCATTTTGTGTAAATATTTACACCCAGACTCATACAGCTTGTGATTCACTGGCATTATTTTGCTGTGTAGTACCTAGCAATTTAATCGAAACCACATATATTTATAGAACATAATTTACACGCTTTATGGACATGATGGAACCAACGGTCATAGTCTACGGCACGTTATAAAGTGGAACCAGTCTATTAGGGAGGCACGCATTTGGATACGTATTTTCGTATTCACATTTTGCAACAATTAAATGGAATTAAAACTCACAATAAATATAATATATGTAACTGAACATGATATAACAAAACAAACACATCTTTAAAGCGGAAAATAAAAATGAAATAAATCAAGTACGAAAATAAGACCGATTTTGTCAAGCAAACTGATCGAAGATTGGTTTCAACAGGGCATCGTTAACAGTACTGTTAAAATACCTTACCGTTTCGTTGGTCCCGGTACCGTACCGTTTAATTCTAACGGTATCCAACCCTAGTTGTACATAATGTACCACCCAAATGTTGAGAACACAATTCATAGCCCGACGTCCGGGGCTAGTCAAAATTGAAGTCGGGCTTGTAGCAAATTCCATGCCGGTAGCCCGTCGGGCTTGTCCAAACAAAATTCCCACTGCCTACATTACACGATCAGTGTATAACAAACACACGCCAGTCAGTCACCCTGGGCTCTTCATTGGACCAAAAAAGCCATTTTGGCTAAACCACCTCAATTTTCTTTAGCCAATTGGATTTTTGGCTAAGCCTTTTTTGCCACTTTAGCAGAATTTAATACAATTTCTGATTAATATTTATATAACATTCTTATCTTTAATATCATTAATGTATATGTATATATTGAACGAAGTTGAATGATATTAATTCTTTGACTTGCTGATTACGACATGATATATGTAATACATGGAAACAGGATAATTAATGCACATCAATTATTATAGTTATATTCCCTATAGCACAGGTTTCACAAATACAAATCAAATATAGGTCAAATAAGATTCTTTTGTTAATATAATTCTAGAATCAATAGAATCGAGTAATTTCATATATACTGTGTTTGTGCCACATATTATGCCACTTGAAACAATTGCAGTCCTGCGCGTGCCTGAATCTGATTGACAGGTTTATTGTCGCTCATATAATATTCGCGATACCAGACTGCTGATTACCACCTGTGACCTGACACGTGACCTGTGTATACACTTGTTAGTGTTGAGTGGCATATGTTTAATACTTAAGACACGGTGCTTTATTGATGAGGGGCATGTGTTGAGTTGAGTAGAACAATTGCCGAAAATGAATGTTTATGATCGAGAAACAAACATGATTGTTTCATAATATGTGTTGGTGCGTCGTGAAAGCCTTCTATCAACCAAGCATGTAAATTTACCCATGATGGAAAAAACGGATGACACAGTAATCGTTCTGTTTTTTTTGTGCCTCGCATACAACTCAAAATAAATGGCCTGGTTTCAATGCGCGAACACAGATGACAACGTAATGTATACATGTTGTTTACATGTACATATTACATTACTTTCTGTTTTGAATAACGGAGTTACAAATTGATTCATTATTTTAGCTAAAAGGGTATAAATCTTTGTATGAGAAATGTTAATTATTACCATTTTTATAAGAGTTAGACGTCTTGTTTACGCGCTGTTTTGCGTTGTTGTTATTGAAAAACGCAACTTTTGTTTCGGCGAGCTCTTGTTCGCATTCTAATTATCCTCCAGTATAGGCACACCAAGTCGGCTTGATGTTTCTATGGTCACTCACTCAACATGCAGGAAAGCAATGCGTTTTTCAATAACATTTCTGAAAGTAGTCGTTGCAGTGAATTCTGTAAACTCTGGTATATGCAGGTGACAATGGCATTGAATAGATGGTTGCAGTTATACGTTGGCACAGGGAGGGTCTTGGCACACGAATGTCTGAAGTATTTAAAGGAAATTTGCATACTGTTCCCTGAACTGCAATAGCAGCAAGTGAACCGGGAAATAAAGATTTATGATATCCAATGCCTTTGTTTCAACATGGAAATACACGACAAAGCTTACAATTCCTTTATATTGTCAGTGCCCATAATGGGTCAATATTACTATGTATTGCTCTTTCATTTCAACAGTCCGGCTGCCAGGGCTGATCGAAATTGTTGGCAATAAGTGGTTGTCTTCAGCGTTTCTGTGTGCAGTGAAATTTCTGCCATCTAACTTCGCTATGTTTCAAGTCGTTTGGTTTTGATGCTTATATATATATATACCAGGGATGTTCAAAAAGTAACAGGAAGTAACGGGAACTTTTGTTTGAGTAGGGCCTTTTTTATAAAATTTCATACAAGGGTGCCTTAACTCATCAGGGATATGTTCTATGAACATTTTTACATGGTCATAAGGTATGCGTTCACTAGCGTCACTATGGCAACGTCAAGTAACGTTGAGCGGGGCACGTCAGATTATTCGTTAATAATATTTGAAAATCTACATACCGTAACAAGTTTGCGTCGTCAAATTTGCTCAAAATACTCTCCTGAGTATTTCACACATTTCCCCCATTTTTTTACCCATGATGAGAAACATTTTTCAAAGTTCTCTACTTGAATTTTCCGGACAATTTTATAAACAAGAACTGGAAGATCGTGAACGTCATCGAAGTGTTGACCGCACATATTTGCTTTAATGGACGGGAACAGGTAAAAATCACACGGAGCCATATCTGGTGAGTAAGGAGGGTGCTGTATAGTGTCTATGTTAAGTTTAGTAAGGGTTTCCTGGGTAATCGCAGCGTAATGTGATTACAAAATTTGATAGAGTAGCGCTGCTCCATGTCTGAATTCGAACAATTTCAAAGTGCGATTGACAATCGCGCACTGTAGCATGAAAATGACGTCAAAAACGTTCGCTCGCGTACCTGGCGTCATGTAGAAATCTCGGGAAACGTAAACGTGCATCTTCAAGCAATTCTGGCGTAAGAAAATGTGTAGTTGCTCTATTTAAAATGTACAAAAACTAAAGAATTTGTGTAACCTTACGTGTTGCCCCGCTCAACGTTACTTGGCGTTGCCATAGTGACGCTAGTGAACGCATACCTTGTGATAAGGTAAACATAGAACATATCCGTGATGAGTTAAGGTACCATTGTATAAAATTTCATAAAAATGGTTCTACTCAAACAAAAGTGATAGCATTTTTCCTGTTACTTTTCGAACACCCCTCGTATATACGTTTTGTATTGTGTTGCCGTTGCTTTGTCTATTTGTGTGGCCCATAAGTAATAACAGCAATAGGACGAAGTTGGCTTGATGTTGGTATGTTTGCTCAATTTACATACTGGAAAGCTATGAATCTGTCGCGTTGAGCTGAAAACGCTATACATATGGACCACTTTCTCATCCGGTAGTTTGTCTGGTAAACTTCATGTTTGCATTTCGTTTGCATTTCTTCATGGCCCTTTATTAAACTTTCAATACATACTCATCATGACAACATTGACATGACCTTATTAAAATATGCAGGTCACGCATACACTGAAGGGCATCAAACTGGTTGAATACTGACTTTTCTTCTTTACGGGCACATACCGTTCGCTATACCTCTCTCAATTCTTGAGCCAACTTCCAAGACGTACTCATCATGACAACATCACATTGACTATACTAAAATATAGAGGTCTAGCTCACACTGAAGGTGATGGTATTGGTTAAATATTACTTAATTTTGGAGGAAACAACGTTGGCTACATATTTCCAGTTTCCTCATCTTTGTTCATGATATGTACAATATATACTCATCATGACTACATGTACATGAACATACTAAAATATAACTGTCACTGAAGCTCGCACGGACAAATGACTTCTCATACAACATTTATAGATATTTCTGCACTATACTTTCAATATCTTTCAATATGCCAACATCGACATGGCCATACTGAACTGTAACTGTTTTAACTGCAGTTCTGAATGAAAAGTTTTATTAATAATATTAATAGAAAAAATGCGCTATTGTTTACATAAATTTCATCATCTCTAAATCAGAAATACACCCCTGAATCGGACTTGCCCCTGATTAATAATTTCTTATCGTAATCATTTTTGTATTGCCTAAGTAGCATGGCAGACACTTAGGGATCACTTTGTCCATTGTCCATCACACTTTACTCTGCAACCTAACCTTGGCCATAATAACTTGAAAAGTTTTTGGTCTCTGTGTTCATAAAACTTTACACAAATCTTCATTTTACCTCAAGACGTGTTAAACATGACCTATAACTGACTTTCATTTTGGCAGAGTTATGCCCCGTTTTATAGTTACATAGAATGTACAGGCTTAAATAAGCACACGGCAAGCGGCCCAAGTCTTCTTTGGAACAGCCTTCTAGTTTTATATCAATTGATTTCATAAGTTACCTCTTACAGTCTGACTCAAAGGCAATTACGAGTGTTGCGAAATGCTTGAAAATTCATTATACATCTGTCAAAATGTAAAGAAAAAAAGATTATTCAATTAAAGCTGAAGTGGGTTTATTTCCAATCTTAACACGGATGATATAGACACTATCGTATAATCTAATATTTTATTATTATCATCACTTTCGCATTAGATCGCCAACACAGTCGTTAATTAAAACAACTGATTTAAAATGTATGCTCTTTTAAAAAGGTGTACACACTTGCTAACACTTGCATTTACATGTTCTAGTAAATTGTTAAACAGATCCATATTTGATTTTCAGACGTTTCATGCAGTACATCACAAGTTTTTGTCTCGCCTTTTCGAAGAAAAAAAAGAGACATGAAGTATGTGTTGCTTTTCCGTGGAAGTGACCTTGACCCTCCAAGCAAAGGGCAGATAACTTAATAATGTTTAGGTTCAACTTTTGCGTTTAGGTCACTTTTTAACAAACTGTATGCACTAGACCTTTAAAACTTTGCTTATAGTTGTATCTTGAGTGGTACATCGCAACGTGACAAAGCAAATGTGAAAGTGATCTTGACCCTCCAAGCAAAGGGCAGATAACAATAATTTTACCTTCAACTTTCACGCAAACTGTATGTACTACACTTTTCAAACTTTGTTTATAGTTGTATCTAGGGTGGTACATCGCAACGTGACAAAGCAGGTGTGGATGTGACCTTGACTCTACAAGCAAAAGGCAGATAACCTTATAATTTTTACCTTCAACTTTGGCGTTTGTGTCACTTTTTCACAAACTGTATGCACAAAGACCTTTCAAACGTTCTTATAGTTGTATCTTCAGTGGTACATTGCAACGTGACAAAGCAAATGTGGATGTGACCGTCACCATCCAAGCAAAGGGCAGATAGCTTTAATTGTTACATTTACATCACTTTCTCATGAACTATAATTATGCACTAGAACTAGATGTTTTAAACCTAATTTATAGCTTAATCGTTGGAAGAAAAAATATTATATTTTGACTTAGTTGTGTCTTGGGTAGTGCATCTTTTTGGACGCATGGATCTTACCTATGACCTTGACCTACTTTTTGGAGCTGATGATTTTTAGCTCTACTGGCCAAGGGCCTTCATTTTTCATTTCACCGTTTTCGGCAAGAAAAAATCTGAAATCCGCTTCATCATTGATGCTGACACGGCTAATGTAAAGCCATAGCAACAGACGGATTACACTGTATTTACTATGTAAAAATACTGTACAGTTTAGTTTATCGATCGCAACACAGTCAGCAGGTGCGCGCAGTGTTCCTAAATAGCAGAATGGGAGAAAATGACCATCGCTGATCGAGTGCGACCGGCGGGCCCATTCCTTATGAGAATTGCGCCATTTCGATCGCAAAGGGTTCAATGGCGCAGCCTAGATTGAACACTGCTTAAGTATGCCATTCATTTTTCACGTAGCCAATTTCCACTCCAAGCAGTTTGTCATCAAACTCCGCATAAGTACGCCATTTTACGCACTCAAAATGAAATAATAAAGTCTGGGTTTGACGTGAGCTGCATTGTACCATCCCAGTAAACTCGATCATGAAAAATTGTAATAAAGTAATCTGATGAAGGCTTCACTGACAAATTTTAGATCATAATGTTAAATCGGAACAACAGTTGCTCTTTGTGGCTTGTCAAAATTGTTCAGCCTTTAGTTAGTGATATACCAATAAATCGATTGTAACTGATGCAAGTCTATAATCGATCGTCGGTTGAATGTAAAAATGCTCTTAATTAATGTTCAAAATAGGTCTCTTGGAAAGGAATTTCAGGATTGTTATTCTTGTCATTTGGTAAAAGATTAAGGTCACTGTTACTATAAATAGGATTTTTGTTGCCATTTCCCCTTTATGGATTTTTACCAAAAACTTCACCTCATCGGAATTGGCATGGGATTGTTACTTAGGTTTTCCCAAAGGTCAAGGACACTATTACTAAAAATACAAATTGACTTTTATCTCCACTACTCCTCTGACACTACAGGGTGGATTTTCATGAAATTTTGCAGAAATGTTGCCCATGATTTCAAGTTGATCCTAGCAAAAATTCACGTTGAAATCCAACATGGCTGCCAAAGCTAAAAATAGATTATTAAAAAATAAGTTTGTAGCGACTACATTTTGAAAACTATAAGTGATATTGAAATGTGACTTTTTGTAAAATGCTCAGCATGACATGGTTCTTGTAGAAAATCGTTTTGATTTGATGTTAAACATTGCTAGTGACCATCATTGTTTACATAGCGATATATAGTAAAGACTTGTAGCGACTACTCCTCTGCAACTACTGTTAAAATTGCGATTTTTTGGAGACTACTTCTGAAAAACTATAAGAGATATTGATTTACCAAAATGACTGGCACGACATGTTGTTGGTCCTAACCAAAATTCATTTCGATTAGATGTCAAACATGGCCACCAGCGGCCATCTTTGTCTACATAGAGTTATATAGGAAAAAATTGTGGCGACTACTCCTCTGAAACTACTTGAAGAATTTGATTAAACTTCACAGGAATGTTGCTCTAGGTGTCTAGTTGATCCTAGCAAAAAATCTGGTCGGCCGGAAATTCAAGATGGCCGCCACGGCTAAGTATATATTTTTTAAAAATTACGCTTTTGTGGTTACTTCTGAAAAACCGTAAAATGTATTGATTTGCAACCTTCACCAAAATGACTGGCAACACATGAAGTTGGTCCTAACCTAAAAAAAATTCGATTGGATGTCAAACATGGCCACCAGCGGCCATCTTTGTTTACATAGTTATATAGGAAAGACTTGTGGCGACAACTCCTCTCTGAAACTACTTGACGGATTTTCATTAAACTTCACAGGATTGTTGCTCTTTATGTCTAGTTTAATAATATTTTATTGCAGATATGTTACAATACATCAGTTCAACACCACAATATTCATAGAAACATATGCAAATGGATTGAACTACAAGTTATTACAACATTAGTTACAGTTCTCTCCATTGTGGCTGAAAAAGTGTATATGATTATCGGTTTGAAATTGTAACAATATATTTAAATATAAATTTGATAAGGAAAAACGAAGAAAAAAAAAAAAAAAAAAAATCCAAAAAAGTAAACTCTGCCGTGCCATTCTACCCCCACGCAATCTCCACCAAAATAACACCACAATATCCCCGTTCAGGCTGATAGAAACATAGCGACAGTAGATATAGACAAATTACAACGCTATATTGATACAAAGTTAAGGATTTTGGAATCGTTTAGTGTTTTTAATACAGTTTTGAACTTGAGTAAATAGAATATGATTTTCCTCGTATTTTAGTTGGTCGATGCCGTATAAAAGTTTGTGAGTACTTAAAGGATGAAATATACGAGTGTCTAAAAATAATTGCCGTCTTTCATTTCTAAAATTTACACATCTAAACAAATAATGCTCAACATCTTCAAACATCTTCAAATTCATCACCACACATGCAATTGGGATTATCCCTCAAATGATTAAGAAAGAGATCAGCGTTTAAATTGCTGCAGTTGTTTCGCAAACGCGCATGTAGAACTGAAAGGTATCTATCACCCAGTATATAGTATTGGGGTACTATCGGTGGTTTAAAGTAATTGTTAAGTCTAGTTTTAAAACTCGAAAAGGATGGTGCTTCGCGAATATTAATATCAAGTTAAATCTTTATGTCTAGTTGATCCTAGCAAAAATTCAGGTCGACCGGAAATTCAAGATGACCGCCACGGCTAAAAATGCGATTTTGTGGCGACTTCTGAAAGATATTGATTTGCAACCTTCACCAATATGACTGGCACGACATGTAGTTGGTCCTAACCAAAATTCATTTCGATTGGATGTCAAACATGGCCACCAGCGGCCATCTTTGTCTACATAGAGTTATATAGGAAAAACTTGTGGCGACTACTCCTGAAACTACTTGAAGGAATTTTATTAAACTTCACAGGAATGTTACTCTTGATGTCTAGTTGATCCTAGCAAAAATCTGGACGGCCGGAAATTCAAAATGGCCGCCACGGCTAAATATAGATTTTTTAAAAATTACGATTTTGTGGTTACTTCTTAAAAACCATAAAAGGTATTGATTTGCAACCTTCATCAAAATGACTGGCACGACATGTAGTTGGTCCTAACCTAATTTGTTTCGATTGGATGTCAAACATGGCCACCAGCGGCCATCTTTGTTTACATACAGTTATATAGGAAAAATTGTGGCGACTACTCCTCTGAAACTACTTGACGGATTTTCAATAAACTTCACAGGATTGTTGCTCTTTATGTCTAGTTGATCCTAGCAAAAATTCAGTCGGCCGGAAATTCAAGATGACCGCCACGGTTAAAAATGCGATTTTGTGGCGACTTCTGAAATATATTGATTTGCAACCTTCATCAAAATGACTGGCACGACATGTAGTTGGTCCTAACCAAAGTTCACTTTGATTTGATGTCAAACATGGCCACCAGCGGCCATCTTTGTTTACAAAGAGTTATATAGGAAAAACTTCTGGCGACTACTTCTCTGAAACTTCTTGACGGATTTTCATGAAACTTTACAGGAAAGTTGCACTTGATGTCTAGTTGATCCTAGCAAAAATTCAGGTCGGCCGACAATATAAGGTGGCTGCCACGGCTAAAAATATATTTTAAAAACTGTGATATTGTGGCGACTACTCAAAAACCATAAGTGATATTGATTTGGAACTTTTACCAAAATGACTGGCACGACGATTTTGATTGGATGTCGAACATGGCCGTTAGCCGCCATCTTTGTTTACATAAAGTTATATAGAAAAACTTGTTGCGACCACTTCTCTGATACTACTGAACAGATTTTCATGAAACTTGACAGGAAAGTTGCACTTGATGTCTAGTTGATCCTAGCCAAAATTCAGGTCTGCCGACATTCAAGATGGCCACCACAGCTAAAAATAGATTTTTAAAAAACAAGACTACTTCTTGAAAACTACAAGTGATATTGATATGGGACTTTCTCTAAAACGATCAGCATGACATGATGTTGGTCATTTTCGAAAATCATTTTGATTCAATGTTAAACATGGCTGCCAGCGGCCATCTTTGTTTACATATTGTTACATGGTAAACGCTTGTAGTCACTACTCCTATGAAACTACTTCACGGATTTTCATGAATCTGTACAGGAATGTTGCTCTTGATATCTAGTTGATCCTAGCAAAAAATCAGGTCGTCTGGAAATTCAATATGGCCACCAAGGCTTAAAATAGATTTTTAAAAAACCTGTAGCGACTACTTCTTGAAAAATATTAGTGATATTTGATATGGGACTCTAAAATGATCAGCATGACATTGTGTTGGTCCCTGTTGAGAATAGTTTGATACGGCCATCTTTGTTAACATAGAGTTATATAGTACAAACTTGTAGCGACTACTCCTCTAAAACTACTTGAACAGATTTTCATGAAACTTCACTGGAATATTGATCTAGCTTTCAAAAACATATCAGTAGAGCTTCAAGGTCATTGACCTCTTGTTAGTTACTAAATGTTAACAAACTTTCGTTTAAGCATCATTGACCTTTTTATTTTTAAGTCCTGCCCCTGTTAGGCGAGACGTGAATCCGCGGATTTCTTGTTTCTAAAATTATCAGTATGACAGTATGTTGATCCTTGTCGCAACTTATTTTGATTCGACATTAAACATGGCTGCCATTGGCCATCTTTGTTTACATAGAGTTATATAATAAACACTTTGCAGCAACTACTCCTCTGAAACAACTTGACTGATTTTCATGAAACTTTACAGGAATGCTGATCTAGCTATCAAAACCTATCAGTAGAGCTTTAAGGTTATTGACCTGTTATTGCTGAATAAATTTACTTTCCCTAAAGGAATTTTGATTTTCTGTCAAGGTCATTGCTGCTATTGGAAATTGGTTTCCACTCAATAACAAAAAAAGTCACCTCAAGGGAATTAAACATGAGATTGTTATTCAGGTCACATTCACTGTTACTACAAATAAAAATTTGGCTTCTGCTGAATAAATTCACCTTCCCTTAAGGAATCTTCACGAAACTTCACATAAATGAATCTCGGACTGATCGTAAAGTACAAAAACACTGATGGCCTTTAAAGAGAGCATCTCTGGCATATTAATTATTTTGATCAGCCATCTTGGCCACTTGAGGGCACCACGTTATTTGATGTTTTAGGTGGCTCGATAACGCAATTAAATATATGGATAATATTGAGCACGGGGTCACAAATTAGTTGAATGACATCGAGAGGCGGAAAAATGGGCGGCGTCTACCGCACACACAACAATTTCGCAGCGGTTTTCAATAAACACAGCGATTATTAGTTATCGGTCCAAATTGATTGTCGCTAATTACCTTATAACACCCAGTGGGATATTGGCTTATAAACAGTTAAAGACTTTGTGTTTTCGAATGGATTTCCCGAGATTTTTTTGACAAAGTCGGTCGGAAATTCGGATTCGCCTGACCGCCAATATCTGGCGAATTTGCTATGTATTTCTTACGATTTCCATTCGCCAGTTTGGGTTACTCTTCGCCTATGGCGATTTGGCGAATGGTTAATGCGAGCCTAGCAGATTCAGTTGTGGTTTATTTGAAGTAAAATATGTTTAATCTAAATTTAACTTTCCTGATTATTTTCTTTTGCACAGAGCGTGCTGTTGGGAACATCTCTGTAGTGTAAGGAAGCATATTTTTCTTTCGAGAAAAGAGATCCAGGTTCGAGTCCTGGCGGGGATCCCGGCACACTTACTGATCTGTACAAACTTTGTTCTGGGATAACCATGATAACCACAACTTTAAAATACATACATGATAAATGTGTCCATTACACAAGTATACTAGTGTCAAAACATATTTCCATAATATTTGAAATCAGACTAAACCAAAATATATTTTTTAAACTCATTCTTTTAATACAATTATTATATAACATAATTGTCAAGCATTGATGTTATTCACAGGAATTCCATTAGGCCCTCCCTGCAGCTACTTACTTGCACGTCATCTACATGTAGTCCGTACTTCCCATGGTATAACATTTGTTATACCTTTTCTTGTTATACTTATAACAAATTATTGTACTTAAGGATTTGTTTGAAATATTTAGGAATAGATTCAACAAAACAATTCCCTCGAGAAAATACTTGTGTGTCAATAAAATCAATACACTTATTAAGATATAGTATTTTTAGAAAATGTTTGACGAGATCATGTGATTAAAACGTCTACAACATCACATTTGTGTACTTTCTTTAACTAACTGCAACGTTTTTTTACAAAACATCTTGGGATTTCTTTGGAATATTATGTGGAATTAAGTGTGCAGTATATACAATTTGTAGTGAAAATTAAGTGTTCAGTATATTATCATTAAAGCTCAGTGGATATGGTGTCTGCTTTGATTTTAAAGTTTTTAGTTACACCACCATCATATATTATATAGTTTTATTACTTTTTTATTGGTGAAAGATTGGGATTTCTCAGTGAAAGAATATTGATAATCGCTAAATATTAATAACTAACTCCGAACACAAAAATAACTAACTGTGACGCTGAGTTATGACGGTACTGACGTCGACGTCATCCGCCGATAACATTCAAGAAAGCGAATAATTTGGGTTAAAAAACTGATTTAAAATGTAATAAACAGATTATTTAACTGCTGTGTTCGATTATAGGGAAATCATTCACTCAATGGTAGACGTGTTTTGTTTTTTCACTCACTCGCATACGCTCGTTCGTGAACAAACCACACGTCTACCATCTACTATAATCGATCCCAGCAGTTAAATAATCTCTATATCCGGTTGAACAGTGACATTTGAATCTGTATTGCATAATTTATGTTCACGAAATCGAACTTTTAATGATTGACCTGTTTGCCCAACATATTGTATACCACAATTTCAAGGGAAAACATCAATGATGTGAGATGTACGTTTATCAACATTTGAAGCTAGACATATATTAATCATTCTACCATTCACAGCTGTTTTAGTAGCGGACTTACGAGATAAATATTGCCAAAACTGCACCTCTTAAAACTTAGCATTGAACTTATTTATAGACATTACGTGTTCCCGCCTTAATTCCATTAAGCAATGATGGGAAAGTTTTTATAATCAGGATTTTAGGATTAAAACACGTTTAAAAAAGTTTTTTACTGAAGAAATGCAATAACCTGTTTAAAATTATATATTAAATGTTTTAAGTTTACACTATGCAAACTTCCTTTAGCCGAATGTAATGTTTTATTTCACACCCCATTGAACTAAGCGATTTCTTTAAAGCTGTACAGTCCCTATTTTTACTTTAAAGATGTACGCTGAACGTCTGGGCCACTGCTACTTATTGGTATTTTGTAGCATTTTTAACACTAAATAGGCATTACGTAATAACAAGAGCGCGCACACAAACTCATCAAGCGCTAAATAACAAGTCGAGATGTGGTTGATTTGAGGCAAAGTATTAGTTTCATATTGATAAGATACAGTATTACACCAGGCAATGTTAATTTACACGTGCGACAATATGGACTGCACATTTATTGATCCATCATTAGTTGCGTTCAAATATGTTAAGTTATTTTGCCTCATAATATATTGTAGTTAGTACACTATTTTCTCAAGCAGCGTTGTAGTTCAGTGGATAGAGCACAGGACTTGAAATCAGAAGATCGTGAGTTCGAGCCCCGAAAGGAGCTAACTATTTTTTTTTGTAAAAATTACTGTTACCTGTGTATAGGTACGATACGCACTGGTCGATGTATATACAGTAAATGATTTCCTTCGCTATATTTGCTCGCTTAAATACCCGATTTCGACATGAGCTGGTGAACATGGAGTTACAAATAAAGACACGCCTACAAAGAAGAAATCGATTGATATAGGGACTCTGTAGCTTTAAGGAGACTTAATGTGATATTTTTCTTTAAAATAGATGACACACGCAGAGTTATTGAAATGTTTGAGCCGTTATTAAAAATCATGGTAGAATTTTAGAAGGAACATGAGACGAGGTTACCGAATGAAGATTAATTTTAAAGTGTTACGGCAAACCTTAAAAATGTAGTTATTACGTGGAATTTGAATTGATGACGCAGAGTGTAACCCAACATGATAACGATGTAGTTTAAGTTCTTTTAGTTTAAAGTCTCAAATGCAAATTGGAATATAATGCCATTCTGTGAAAAACGGAAACAGGGCCAACTTGTTAAGGATTATGTCCCCTTTTGTGGAATCACATTGAAAGTGCATTAACAAAAGAAAAATAGAGAACTGAAATAATGATGAATATTGTTACATGTAACTTGCAGATTAACACGTTTACACTTTTATTTAGACAATTTAATCAATTACAAATTTGATAAAAGTGTGTCTTGATCCCACACTCAGCTTATGTATTACTCAAAGTCATGTTTGTATTGACTAATTCACATATTGATCAAGTATATATTTATAATCCAAGGGTAGCACTGCCTAGATCAATGTTTAAACATATTAAACTGGACGATTCATATACATGATATCAACACATTCAAACATAAACGTAAGAAAGGAGTATTTTAGTTCTAATTTATTTCTCTTTCAAATGCAATCTCAATGGGATTAGACAAAATTGGACATAACCGTTAACACGTTTAGTAAAAGAGGTTATGGTCTTATTTTTTTGCAATGCACTGCATGTTTAGTGGTTAACACATTTACAGTTCGCCAGTACGCTTTCTCTTTGATTTAGCGATGATTGGTCAAGTTTGATGAGGTCTACTCCTCAAAGAACGGTAGTGTTTGATGTTTGTCTTGTAGTAGTCTTAGTAGTTTTATTCTCTTGTTGCTCTGTCTTCTGCCAGATCATTCTGAAGTTGCATTGTGGCTATCTAGGAATTTATGTTTTAAATTCATATATACATTATCATATATGTGTATATACTTATATTGCATATTAATGGTGCCTTTTTTTGTATGAGAAAACAGCTTTATTTACTATGACCATTTTTATTTGGATAACACTAGGAATAAGGGTTTGGCGCATCTTAACTCCACCCCCACTTCCCAGTGACATTTTGCCACAGAACGTTCCAAAGCCATATTGTTCGGGGCGCTTGTTTCAGCCAAATGTTTTAATGCAGTAGCACGAGCAATTTAAATATTATGTACTTAGTTATATATCATTAGAATTGGTATTTTTAGTGATTTTTTGATGGGGCTTTTCTAATGTAAATTTCTTGTAGAAATTTAAGAGATTTCAAATAATTTTAGTTATCCTTCATATTTTGCTATAAAACTTTCACGGTGTCTTTATTTACCAGTATCCAACAATTTAATAACATTGTTGAATACAAATTAAAAAAAAAGTTTTCAAATTTTTCATGCAGCAACATTTTGCATTGAAAATGCCCCCACCAAAAACATCTTTCGCTCATGAAATTTGTATCTCACCAACGATTTTGAAAAGTAAGGTATTTTTATTTACCACTAAAATGTCTGCTTCACTGATATAGAACTTGTGAGCGTTAGCTAGCACAGTTCACTACCGTTCATGAACAGTCTCAATCAAACCGAGACTGCAATATTTCTATGTGTCGTGTTCGGCCGTTTCCAAGGGTCCACTCTCATACTCTTTTATTTAGGTACTAGAAGAATTTTGTCTGAAAAGTCCAAAACAAAGTTTGGCCGAAACAAGCGCCCCAAACAATAGCTCTGTTGTCAACCCGTAAATGTTTGTGATGTCACATATCTTGCTTATTAACATTGTAATTGTTGTTTATTTTAAGATGTGTTGTTGGTTGAGTGTGTTCTGTGAAAGTTACATTTCCTGTTCGACTTTTATACATAGTTTTACCAATATTTATAAAGTATGTCTGTGTATAGAAATATGGATTATTTCTCTTTATCTGTACAAACTACAGGTTGGTTAAATTTTCTTTTAGTATACTTTGGTGATTTTATTTTCTTCGTACTTAGAAATGTGGGTAAGAACAGAGGCATTCTCATCTTAATGACTACAATTCATTTACTGGGAAGTAACATATTAGACGTCTTGGTCTTCTTGTACAAAACCGAAATAACACAGAAACACATGCATATCTGTGTGATTATGCTTATCAAATATACCATATGTTAAGGAATTAAAATTTCATTCTATTGATAGCAATTTTTTATCAAGTTATAGTGTTGCATGACTTATTTGTAACCACATGCTGATACTACACTCACTTGCTTAATTGTCCCACATACATGTGTTTTTCCCGGCCGGCACGAGGGGTAGTGGTGATGTGAAGGTAGGGAAAGGGTGGTTGGCGTTTGGGTGGGGCGGCAGTCATATCCAAAATATTAAGACAAATGTACAAATTCCATGTCTAATTCCTATACCTAGGAGCAACATTTATGTATTATTTCTCAGGGCCTACCAATATACTCTCTAGCAATGTACAATATACGCAAAAAATATACTCATTATCAAATATCTCCGTTTTGGTACTTGGTTCTGTCTAATTCCCAACCCCGATGTCTTCATTGATGTTTAATCCGTGGAAATTATTTTGTTTTCGCAAACGGCTGGAGGGCGGACGACTTGGGAAATGTTTTTCCGCTCATTTAAACCGACTGCATGAATTGATTTTCATATTTGCTGAATAGTAATACCTTTGTCAGAGGTGAACACCTTTTGATTGTTTGGTCAGTAGGTCAGGGACACTGTGACCTTGCAATGGAAATTAATGAGAGCGTTTTCCTCCCATTCTGAGATGATGACGGCATATATTAAATTTATTTCGGCTGTGTATTTATAGCTTCGCAAGAGGTAGGCCACTTTTGATATTGCGGTCAACAGATGAAAGCTCAATGTTATTGTGACCTTGTAATGAATAGCAATGATGACAACAGTTCAGCTGAAAGTAATGAGAACAACTGCATTTACATTTGAGTTCATACAAGAGTTTCTGGTCAATAGATCAAAGGTCAATCTCAATGTGACATGTTAATGAAAATAGTGAAAGTCGTTTCCGTATGTGTTTTAAAGAGAACGACTGCATATAAAGGAATCCAATTTGCTGTTTAGCTGTATATTTGCGAACGGTACGTCCCTTTGGTGTTGGGGTCATATAGCAATAGACAAGGTCACGGTATCTTCAAAAGCAGTTGTGTCACCATTACATGTTTAAAAAGTGTTTTATTTAGTTTTTTAGGATGTATTATACATAAAAAACATGTCGTTTCAAAAAAGACTGTTTGTCTAATAGAAATAAGTATAAATATAGATATAAAAATCGAACAGGGAAAGCAGCATTCAAGGACGACAGTCAACGACAAACACACAGAGAAACAAAGAACAAATTTAAAGATGAATAAAAGGCCAAATAAGACATCACAAACACAAAAAGGTTGACAATAGGGCTACCGCCTTGGAACGGTCAGTGTCCAAAAAGGCCGCTGGTGTGTGTGTGTGGGTGGGTGGGGGGGGGGGGGGGGGGGGGGTGGTGGGGGGTGGGGTGTTAAACCAGGTTCTAGGGTGCACCAAACCTCACATCAACCCAATAAAATGGGACTGTGTAAATAAAAAAATCCCCGCCATGAACCAACAAAAAGCAGCATTAATAGGCAATATAAGTAAAACACAAAGATGCTCTGTATTTATAAATACAAAAAAACAATAGTCTAGAAATCCAAAAGAAGGTACTCAATGACTAGGCAAAAGCCAGAGCACAGGAGAAAAAACATTGAGGGCACGACAAGACAAGACTGCAGACTAACATCAAACGTCACCGTCCTTTTGGGCTTTAGGTAGACGTCATTATAGGGTCCACATCCTGTCCGGTCATCGCACATTTAAAGAGGAAAGCATAGTGGCGAACTGTAAATGGGTCCACCACCAAGCATGCAGTGCGTTGCAAAATGATAGGGTTATAACCTTTTTTGATAAACCTTTTAACAAGTTTAACGAAGATAGTATGAAAGTGATCATGGCCAAGGATCTTACGAAGTTTGTAAGTCACGTCACCATAGAAGTCAGGTTGTGACAGTCCTTGTCGCAGAAGAGTACCTTTATATTTGGAAAGAAGATCAGGCTTACGATAATACAATTTTGCAAAAGTTTTCGAAGTTTATAGTAACGATAGCCCTGATAGAGCATATTTTTAGTTATACAAAGATTACCAATATTAAAGTCCTCAACTCGAGTACAAACTCTAGAAAAACGAAGAAGTTGAGACATATAGACCCCATAAAATGTTGTGCTGATTATTTCAGCATTTTTAATACAGAGATGTTAATCGAGAAAAGAAGCGTTAGTATCAGAAATATAAGCCTTTTTAAGTTCTTTAGGATAAATATTATTAACCATAGTAGAAAAAAAATGGTTGTCAATGTTCAATATTTCATTCAAAGTCATTAAAGGCTTCAATAACATCTGCCTGGGTATCTGGTGAAAGACTCAACATGAAATCTCTTTCACAGAAATATAAAAACAAATCTGCGGCAATGGGTGCACAGATCGTATTAATAGAGATATCAACAATTTGTCTATAAACGGTAGTTCCATACCTGACGAAAATATTATCTAAGTGATTCACAAACTTCATGGCAAGTCCATATAGTGTAATTGTCTAAACTGCTGTTAGTCAAACACGCTTTAATATTGTTACAGGCCAAAAATGTAGTATTTTCCCTATCAAATTATTTTATGTTCAATATACTACTGCTAATCGAATGGTACAGGGCGACATTATGGATGACTTTTCGGAAAGAAGCTTTAAACAGAACCGAATACACCCATGGTTACCCATATAAAGTTTCATTACCGACAGAATGCGCATTTGGCTTAAACAGGTGAGCAAACTTAGGTTTTAAACGTTGCAATCTCTTAACATTAAAGACAATACTGAAATAGCTTGGTACTTCAACATTTATGAATTTCGTGTAACAAAGTATACTTTGATTAAAAGGTCTACTACATGACAGAGTTGTCCTTTCTGTAATTAGTTGTAGCCCCTTTTTTGTATAAAACACATTGAGATATATCTGGAATATTACGTGGAATTCGTCGTTTATAATAGTGTAGTATAGATACGTTTTTGATTATGCATTTCTTTTTCCTTTCAGTATATAATGTAGAAAAATCATAGAAGCTTGACGTTTATTGCATTTATTAATTAGACCAAAATAAATTCACTTGGTAATAACTTTAAAGATTCATAGTTTGTTGTTCGATTCCGAAAGTTGACTCGTAATATATCTATACACAACTATATCTATACTTTTAATGTAAATGTAATGTTAATGTCTTTAAAACTTTGCAAACACATTACCATGTATACATTCTCTTGTAATATGACCCTAACCTAAACCAATTATTTTTTGTCCTCCTGTTTTAAGTTCACTCTAATCGGTGCAGATCCATAGTTAAGACGGGTTTGAACACCATGGTACAATGTGTTACAAGGCTGCAGGTCTGAGTGCAAGTTGGATAGAGGCTAGGGTACGTTATATAATTATGATTCAGATCAAATTAAATATCATCTTACCATGTGTAACAAGACATCCGCTATGGAAGCATGTTTGGATTGAGGCTTAGCTTTGTATTTTATTAACCATTTTGAAACATCGACGGCCATTTATTTTACAAAGCAGATTTTAAAATGATAAAAAAACATGTAAATATTACCAATGTTTTGTTTTGCCATTTAAGAAACTAACGCCAAAGAAAGAATGAACCAAGTTTCGCACCAATATTGTTTTTAAAAATTGACCGATTTAATTATATGTCCATGTTTGTTGCTTATCTGAATAATATTATGCATATTATGATGTATACCTGTAATGCTTAAATTAAAAAAGAAAGATTGATTCGGAAATTACCGATTAGTTACAATTGTATACAATTTGTAACGGGTATGGTTTGGTTTGTTGTCTGCGTTTCATTTGTTACTTCCATCATGTTACTTCCATCCTATGTTCGCTGCCGATTATTGGCTATGGAGTCATTATCTGTGGATGAAATAATCACTATTGACCATTCATTTTCTTGATTAGAAATAAATTTATTGTTTTCCTCCCTAGAAAACAGGGTAGGAGAGCTAAAGCTGACATGTCAACAAAGCTGAAGTATATGATAAATGGAATAAAAAATATGTATTTTCATATCACACCCTATATCAGGCCCTCTACTCATATCAGCTACAGTAATATGGCGTCTCCGGCCTGATATAGGGTCAGGCCCTCTACTCATATTAGCTACAGTAATATGGCGTCTCCGGCCTGATATAGGGTGTGATATGAATATACCCATTTATTACTCTCTCTCTCTCTCTCTCTCTCTCTCTCTCATGATGGTTTGTATATTTTACGTAAATCGTTTTGGGTAAAGTCAAATACCAATAAAACGCGATAAATACACCCTCAGTTAAATTCAGTGCAATAACGCGCGGTATTTTAAACATTAATTTCAGAGCTATCTGTATGCATACACATACACTGCACACAAACAACTTGTACATAAAGAGTACATTCATGCACATAGATAGTTAAGAAATATTTATTTTAATATAATGTCAGTACCGTGTCAAGATATTTGGTAAAAATAGTACTGCAATAGTACTTAACAAAATGAACTTACTCCTTCCAGGGCACTTACAAATGTAGTTGCCGGTTTCCTGCCGGCGAATATTGAAAGGTAGTTTAGTTGCCTCGATAATCGGTGCAGATCCATAGTTAAGGTGTAATAGCAATGTGACCTATATTACCACCTGACCAACTTGCCTTATCTTTCATTCTCGTACATCTCCCCTGATTAGCAGTAGCTTTACAGATATTGTCAAAATGAAGAGCGTTGTGCAGTCGATTTCCTTTGTCCTCTTTGGACTTGTAGTCATAAAAGGTAAACTATGAATTAATTAACAGAAACGTAATCATTAACCATTTAATAGTGTGTGTGTGTGTGATTGCTTTCTATGTTTGATTCGTCTGTGGTTATGTCTAAGCTTAATCGAACAAAATGGTATTTTTATGTTTATCGAAACATATCTATGACATTACTCACAGAATCATATTAACTTTATTTAGGATACGTGATGAATCGCTTTGTTTTGTCTGTTACAAGATATTGGAACTTTGAACTTAAGGAACACAACTTGATATGCGTTAATCTGAATTTCAAGTTCTCTGACAGTCAATATGTTTTAAAAAATGGCTATAATTTGTAAGCTAGACATTTCTGAATTCTACAATTACATAAATTTTTAACAGCCCAGGGTGGGGATGATTAAAAAAGGGTTTTCTTAGTAGGACAGTGTATGCAGTGTCTTGTATATTGGGTTCAGTATCGTCCAACGACTGTTTTCTCATAAAAAGTAGTTTTGGCGCTCCCTAGAACCAGGCCTGGAATTCACCAACCATTCTTGAGAATATTCTAGACTTAAGCCCAAGTATGCAAATTTGAATCACAAATATGTCTATAAGTTTAAAGTTTAAATGTTCCTAACAAGCTGCTATGTATCAATACGATAAATACTAATAAAAAGCAACTTCGAACGATTGCTTATCTTTGAAGGTTGTGGGAATATCTGTGAACGATATTTGAGTACTTCATCTCAAGTTTAAGAATGGTTTGAAGAATGGTTGGTGAATTCCAGGCGGTTTAAACATCCAGCGACCTTTTTGCCACTGACCGTTCCAAGATGTTAGCCCTATTGTCAACTCTTTTGTGTTTGTGATGTCACTTACTTCTGTTTAACTTTGTAATTGTTTAAATGCATGTTTTTGGTTGATTGTGGTCTGTGACAGCTACATTACCTGTTCGTCTTTTATACCTACTTTTTCCCCTTTGGCATCATAGGAGCGTTTAGTGAGTGTCCAGACGGGTTTGAACACCATGGTACAATGTGTTACAAGGCTGCAGGTCTGAGTGCAAGTTGGATAGAGGCTAGGGTACGTTATATAATTATGATTCAGATCAAATTAAATATCATCTTACCATGTGTAACAAGACATCCGCTATGGAAGCATGTTTGGATTGAGGCTTAGCTTTGTATTTTATTAACCATTTTGAAACATCGACGGCCATTTATTTTACAAAGCAGATTTTAAAATGATAAAAAAACATGTAAATATTACCAATGTTTTGTTTTGCCATTTAAGAAACTAACGCCAAAGAAAGAATGAACCAAGTTTCGCACCAATATTGTTTTTAAAAATTGACCGATTTAATTATATGTCCATGTTTGTTGCTTATCTGAATAATATTATGCATATTATGATGTATACCTGTAATGCTTAAATCACTTTAAGTTCTGGTAATGCATGTATATGCAACGCAAGTTCTACAATAAATACGACGTACATGGTGTAAAAAGAGTATGAAATGAGAAATTTGGAAACCGCCGAACACTATAAATACAACAAATATTACAATCTGGGTTTAACTGAGAATGTTCACGGTAGTGAAAAACGTTTGCTACCGTTCACGCCCTCAAACCGCTGGTTGAATATACTTAAAATGTCATCAGTACGAACAGTTGAGCCATCCCGAAGATGGTATGCATTTGATGGTGAACATAGAACCTTCAATGAGGTATTTTCCTACCATGCCATGGCCAGCAGCGTATGGTCACAATTTGTAACAAAATGATTTGCCCTCAACGAGTAAACAATGGTCGAAATAAAACTGAATTTAGATGGGAGCATAGGTTATGAAGCCGGAGTATCACAAGTAGTAGTCAAAATACTAAATTAAAAAACAGACAACATATCCTAAGGGTAATTATTAAAACAACACTCAGACCCTTTAAGGGCTGGAGTAGTGGAACCAGCCATTCGAAATTAAAGTAAGAACACTTACGTATTTAAGAAGGTACCACCGATATATGTATCAGACATCAGACACATCCCTCTCCAAATATCAAATTGAATAAAAGACACATATAGTTAAAATAACAATTCATAATTTTGTATCATTTTAGCTTTACTGCCAAATACTGGGAAGTGAGCTTGCCATTATAAATAATGCTGTCGAAGAGACTTTCATAGAAGGCATGCTGGCTAGACTTCACGGTAACTTTATATTATTGAAGAGATATTTTAACAAATTAACAAATGATGACAACTGTGCAGATAAGTATTCATCATGCGACAATAAGGAAGTGAAAAAGAGAATGGAAGGAGAAATTTGAAATCGCCGAACACGATAAATAAAAGATATACTGCAGTCTCGGTTTGATTGAGAGTGTTCATGAACGGTCGTGAAATGTGCATGCTACAGTTCAAGCCATCTAGCCCCGGGTTGAGCAGTACTCAGTATTTAACATGTACATAATAAAGAAATTTTAGCCATCCCGAAGATGGTATGCATATGACGGTGAACATTTAGGAAAATTACGTTCTTAGCTTTTGATAAAGCGTGTATACGTGTATACTTGTTAGAGTGGCGTAATCGAAGTTTCTCCTTATTTAACGCAAGTCATGTTTTCAGTGCATACATTCTAATTATAACTTACATTGTTTAATGTCATTATGTAAATTACACAATATTCGTAGCAACTATTTCACATCTATCAATACTTGCTCTCGCACACTAAGGGGTCAACAAGTTGTTATGTTATTATTTGATTTTATGTTATGCTTTTTCAAGAGAGAAATACAGTATTACAACACTTAGTTCATCTCAAGCCATTCATTAATGTTGTAAATATCATCGTAGGTGTTTAACACTTGGCAGCAACGCAATGCATTTGCGTTCTGCTTGTTAAATTGATCTTCGAGAAAGAGGCACTCCACCAACAAACATAATACCCATATCGATGCGAGGAAACCTTTACTTATATTAACGCAAGGAAAAGTAGCATTCAAGGACGACAGTCAACCACAGACACACACAGAAACAAAGAACATCTTTAAAGATGAATAAAAGGCAAAATAAGACATCACAAACTCAAAAGGGTTGACAATAGGGGTACCGCCTTGGCAAAAAAAGGCCGCAGTGGGGTTAAACCAGGTGCAATATCCGTTCTTTCCAAAATAAACATTTGTCTTACTTCTATCCAGCTAATCTAGCAACCTTTATGAGTGATAGATTAATACTGATTGAAACAACGAATCATGTCAGGCATTAACTTTCTTTGTATTTAGCATATTACCTGGAATTATAGTCCTGCCTAAGAGATATGTTTTCATATTAGCGCTCGTATTACGAATTGTTTTTTCACATTACCTGTTTGTCTTTGAAAATACCTGTAATGGTTATCTATACTCACTATTTCAGTCTATTATTTCGTAATAATTCTCTCGAGCATTCCACAAACGACCTCTTGGAATGCATGTGACGTCCTAACTGCAGCTTGTACATTAATAAATTCAACCGACATATCCAATAAAAAATGTAATACACTTTAATTCATTAAATTATAAAATTTTGAAAATGGTTGAAAATGGTTACTTAGGTGTATTTTATCCGACTAATTATACATTTATCTTGTAATAACTTTTTCTCCGTACATACATGTTTAAAATGTATGCTGCTCTAGAATATATCAACCACACCGACGTTACTGCATTTCCATTTTGATCAAATTCCAACAACCTTTTATTCTATGTTATGGCGAAAGCTCTTGTTTAGATATATTTTTGAGATATCCTATGTTGATGATTTTATTTTGTCTTACCCTAGGTGCACATATCAACGAAGAATATTGGGTCTCAGGTGCTGACATTGCCTCAGAGAAGGACTGGCGATGGATGGGCGCAGATGGTCAGAGCTGGCCTATAACCTACACAAACTGGGGTGCAGGCCTACCGGATAACAACGGTGGTCAAGAAAATTGTCTGCTTATCAATCACCGACATGGAAGCAGAGTATATTGGAACGACGAAAACTGTAATGTCCTGCACAGTGTTATGTGCCAAATCGGGTAAGTAAAGTGACAGTGACATTTACTGTCTTGCATTGCATTTATTCACCGAATAAACATATATAAACATACACAACTTTTTTAACTTATGGTCTTTCCCATGGGAAGAAAGGTCCTCCCATGGGAAAATAGGCTTTTGAAAGGTCAACTTCGCGTCACCGATGAAATAGAATATAATTTTTCCTTCATTTGATATGTGCTTTCATATGATATAGTCGAAAGCGCCCTAGCTCATTTGGAATTACTTGCTGTTTTTGCCAAAACCCGGCGCGGCAAAAAAAAAAAAAGGCGGCTGTTTAATACTTAATACAATATAAACATTTTATATGAATTTGGTGTGTGTATAGTAAAATACTGATGCGTATAACATCAATAAGATAATGGCCACTGATTTAATACAATATTAACATTTTATATGAATATGGTGTGTGTATAGTAAAATACTGACACCAATAAGATAATGGCCACTGATTTTCTATCATATTGAAATTGCAATAGAATTTGATAAATAGTAGTAAACATAGACCAGCCTAAATATTCATAAAACTTTTGAGCACAAGAACTCAGATTCGACTCAAAATCTCAATTTTTTTAAATAAAAATAAAAACAATTTTACAAGCAAATTACTGTATTTGCTTACAGAAACAAGTAATTTGAAAGGTAATTTAATAGAAAATGTCGGAAAATCACAATTCTTACCCACACTTTTGTGATTATAGGGTTTGCAAAAAAATGAGATTTTGAGTCTGAGTCTGATTCTTGTGCTCAAAAATTTGATGAATTTAGGCCCAGGGCACTTTGAGAATGGATTAAGACGCAGATAATTATATACGTAATTTTATCAATAAAACTATTTAGTGAGTGTTTATTGTTCAAGGATAGCGTTGACAAGATAACAATGTAAAGGAAAACCATTGGAAGTTCCATTTTAAATGTTTTGCAAGTCTGACCTGAGTAATATGAATTTTATATTACAATTACTATCATTTTCAACTAGAAGTCACACCAATTTTCCTTAAATGAATATATTAAACGGTGTTACGGTATCTCTCCAAAAAAGCAATATAACCTAAAACTATGATTTATGTTTTATGTTGCAGATACTCCAATGTAACTATCTCGCCCACAGAAGAAGTGGTTGTTGGTTAACAGAATATGTTAATACATATACTGGTGGTATAGCTGTTACATAACATTAAACTATGATCTGTCTTTTGTTATGGGTTATCTTTGTAAGAATTGAAGCAAGGTCGGTGAAATTTTCTTTGATCAATACATAGCATTAAATATTTTAATTCAGGATCAACAAAGGGTGACTCTTTGTCATACTCTAACGTTCGATAAATGGATCACTAAGTACAAAATACTGCAATTTTGGTGTTTTGGTATCGTGTTTTACGTCATTTTCAACACATGTCATGTTATATATGACGGTAGATTTTTAATGTGGTGGAGGCAGACCATCCGCTTTTCCTAGGTAGAACCAGTATTGTACACCTCCCGCCATCCGTAAGAATCGACACTTCCTCACTTACAAGTCGAGCTCCCAGTGAGATTCGAACCCGTAGCGATGAGAGAGGCGAGGTTTATGCCCATCTTGGTGTTTAAATAAACCAACTGAGACCAGACTCTATCTATTAATTAACACCATAGCATAAGATGTGTTTTTTTTTATATTTTATCCCAAACGATAAGTATGCACATAATGAAATAGTAGAACGCACATAATATATAAAAAATAATTAATTCATGATTAATGTATACACATATGTAGATAATTGAATACTTAACAGACACCAAGCCATTTGTTGTCTTACGAGTCACTATAAACATTATTAACATTCAAATGGTTTAATAACTAGAAATGTGTCCATAGGACACGGATACCCCCACTTAAGTCACTATGCCATAGTATTTTGATAATGAACATAAACACGGATAAACACGTTCAACTTAGGTGATAATATTCATTTGCTGGTTAACTTTCCTGTAAAGTTTGGCGACCATTGGTTAGATAGTAATGGAGGAGGGCACGACACAAGTCTTTGGGACGTAGATTGTCCTACTATTTCCATTGTAAATAAATACTGAAAGGGGGATCCCTTGGAAGCAACAAACACAACAAGAGATAAAAGTAGTAGACTCGGTTTTATTGAGACTGTTCATGAGAGGTAAAGTTAAAATCAACACCTCTCACGCATCCTAGCACCGGCTTAAGCGATATTCTACTTTAAAGCCACAAAGATCAGGCCTGATGATCCCAAATAACCAGTAAGTAATAACACTACTTATTGTAGTCGGGGCGACGTTTTATGGCAACCACACATCACTAAGCAAACGCTAGTGTGAATGTCAATAAATACTGAAAAGGGATCCAATGGAAGCAACAAACACAACAAGAGATAAGAGTAGCAGACTCGGTTTTATTGAGTCTGTTCATGAGAGGTAATGTAAAGTGCTACACCTCCCACGCCACCTAGCACCGACTTAAGCGATAAACAACACAGTTATGGCCATTGATTTAATGAAAATGCTATATTATGCTTTATTATAGTTTAGCTAGTTATCAATAAAAGTTTACATTATAAGTTTGAAGACCAGCCATACTTGACTCACACCTATCCTTAATACACACATCCTCACCCCCCCCCCAACCCCCCCCCCCCCCCCCAACCCCAACCCCACCCACTCCAACAATTATTGTTGTCTTGTTCATTGACATATGTCGGATTAGAAATAGCAGAATAACGAGCCTTGAGTTACGAGTATTTAAACATTTTAACTTTGCTGTGTTAACATTCTAGCTTCTAGATGTTTTATTCGATCTATACAAAACTTGTTTAAAATGTTTATATATCTATAAAACTCCTGGGACATCTGTACTTTGCGAGAACAGGTTAGTGCAAAGTACGAAAGGTTTGATAATTGCAATTTATAAACAAACTTTGTCGGTGTTTGTTTTGTGTGGCTTATCACGAAACTCCGACATGTTCAAACACAAAACATATTTTTGAAATTATTAAAATAATACCCGATAATCATTCTTATCTTTTCAGTTTCGTAAATTGTGTTATATGTATTTAGTTAGTCCAGTTCATTATCATAATTTGTAAAAATGATGTATAAAATCACCAAAGCATCAAATTTGTGAAAAACAGTTAGGAAAGCTGTATAGGTAATGTGAAAAGCATATCAATATACATGAGCCAAAATGTCAACTATTTAAAGTACAACACTTAGAAAGTATCGGCAATGTTGTTACTGTACGCTATGAAGTAGATGGTATCACCGTACTAAAACTTACACCAAGGGCTTTAGTACGAAATATAGCGCTTATATGATACGAATATACGCTTGTATGCCTGAGATCTGATTCTAATGCACTATCCTGTGCTCGCTGCGTACATATTTCCCAGGGTCCATATTCATGAAGCTTCTTAGCAAAATCTTAACTTAAGTAAAATGTTATCAATTTTTTAAACACCTTATACTATCGATTTAAGATGTTTTCTTAATATTTTCAATAAGGTTATTGGTAAATAAAACCTACATCTAAATACATATCTTAAAATAGATGGTTTGTAATGTTCCTGAGATGTTAATAAGGATATTTAAAAATATGTAAAAAATCTTCAAATTTGACTTAAGTAATATTTCCCACTTAAGTTGCTTTATGAATACGGGCCCTGGAGTAAATAACAGATCGGAAATGTTCCTAACTCATCCTTATCCGAAACACCATCACCTCAGATTGACCCTTCTGCCTACCCTCACCCCAACTCAATCCCCAAAGAAACCTCGATCATCAATGAAAGCTTGGAGAAGTTCAATTTCCAGCCAAATTTGAGAAGAATCTGCAGCATTGTGGCCCTTGATTGAACGAAAACTTGCTATGTTTTGCTTCTGACGCCCCATTTTGACCATTTTCCACACCGCCAATTGTGTTTTTTGAAGTTAAAGAAAACACGGACAAATTAAAACAAAATTGTTTTAAACTAGAACAACAGAGTTATGGCCCTTGACTATTTTACTCTTTTATATTTCATCTCATCTTTTCCAAACTTTCTCAGACCGTTTATATAATTGAGAGCTGGAACAAGTCCAATAACCACCCAAGTTTGAGTAGAAACATCTGCATTGTGTCCCTTGTTTCAATGAAAAGTGCTGTTTTCTTTCTGATACCCAATCTTGACCCTTCACCTACTCTCCATATTCTCTTCATGGAAGCTTTGTTTTTCGGTTTATTTTCACCAAAATTGTCAGATGATTTTTATCAATGAGACAACAATTAATTTTAAAAAAAAATATGGACACCATACAGTCTTAAGTTGTTCTTTAACCGTTTTCTGCCATGTTTCAGCACTTGGTTTTCAATATGGCCGCATGAATGGAATTAGCGCAACTATTGGCGTATGATCGATTAAACACAATATCTCGTGCAGTACATCTATACACTACTCAACTTTTATAATCGGTCAACCAGGTTTTTTGAAAATAACAAGAATACTAAAAACTGGAAATCACCGAAACACATATCAATATTGTATTAAGTTTATCAACAAAGTAATCTTTCAGATTACACTTCTTTCAGATTACACTGTTGATAAACTTAATAAAATATGATTTTTCAGATTACATTCTTGATAAACTTAATAAAATATTGGTATGTGTTTCGGTGATTTCCAGTTTTATTCGTGTTATTTTCAAAAAAAGCTGTGCGACCGATTATAAAAGTTGAGTAGTGTATGAAAAACGCACCGTACCTTTACTATCAGTCAGCACTGGAAATGAAGATAACCTTGTGTAACAAAATATAGCTATTTCAATACTTTGGCTTAACTTCGCTATCGCCATTTCATGTCCACTCACCGGTGGGCATTTATACCTCCTACTGGTTCCTCTCATACAGTTCTTGTCACCATTTATCTCCAAATACATGTATTCACTGCTGCTACTTTCCATGCAAAACTTTATTCTCAATAATTTGTTTCATGTGTGAAACCTGTCATTCCATTAAATTCACCCAAGGGTTTGCCTTTCAGTACTTTCAGTTCTTTGAAAAACAAAAACAAAAAAAACCCCGCAAAATGTTCTTTTGTAACGTCACGTAAGTACTTGAATATTTAGCAACGTAATTCCCGGAACGAAATAGGGCACGCTACGAGATAACTCGTCAGGTAAGGCCCGCATTTTTTTATTATTTGATTTACGAATTAAAATTAAAGGGAGCAAGAAACCATTTTTTTTATATTTCATTAGATAATCAAAATACATGGATTATTGATCAATTATAGTATAGCTGTTAATGCTGTTTATAACTACTTTCCTCAAATAGGTGGGCCTGTATTTCCAATAACACTTCTATTTAAATTAGAAATATTGAAATCAAAACAAAGGAATTGCTCTATCATTACCCTCATTATTAGTCAAATTATCAACTGGCCCCTGTGACCTCAATGTAATGCGGTAATACACACCAATCGAGAACACTCGGCCTAGCCCGTCATTCTTCGGGATCCCGCCTCATGTGTGTCACGGCGCTTCGGTATGTTCAAAATCTTGACATTATGTTAGCCGGAAGGCATCGGAACAGAAAATATTGCACTGTTGCTATGTAAACAATATGGCCGCTGGCCACACTTGTTGATGCATAGGAAATAACTTTAGTCAAGCAAAGAATTTTCTGGAAGAGCTCTTATTCATAATTATCATACGTAAATTCTTTCAGTTTTTTTCAAGTTTTTCAGAGCCCTATTAAATAAATAGTGTTTGAAAATAGTGCATCAACCCCTTTAATGATTAGACAGTTGGCAAGTGCATAAGGCTAATTTAGTAAACATAACAAGAAATATGGGCGCTAACAAGCTCAAAGCTCATTAATTTGCCACCTGTATTAGCCATGACTATTATATGTTCTACTTTAATGTAAGGATTTTAACAGCATAAGGAGCGAAATACACGCAGTAAGATACCACCATATTTATCGAATAATACTAGTTTTTATTATCTTGAGAATCGTGGCGCATGTTACTTTGAGATTTGTTAAAGAACTGTTAGTACACTTTACAGTGTTTGTGGTTGACTGTCGTCCTTGAATGCTACTTTTCCTGTTCGATTTTTATGTCTACGACTTATATAATCGCCTGGCCTATATAATTACCTGGCCTATATAATCCCTGGCCTATATAAGCACCTGGCCAACTTGCCTTATCTATCATGGTTATACATTATAATATCTACGTTTATCAGTAACTCTATAGACTGTCAAAATCAAGAGGGCCATGCAGTCGATTTCCTTTGTCTTTGTCGGATTATTTGTCGTTTTGCAAGGTAAACTGTTAAATTGATTGCTTAATACAAACAGTATTAACAAAAGTATTAACAACTTTTATAACAGTATGTAGTATTATTGATATATCATTTGCAAATAATTGAAGAATTGGTGTTAAAGAACTTGTAAATTCCAAACTGAATCAAGTTAAGTTGTATTTCCGGTTAACAAACAGCGATTATAGATTATAAAAACATATTTCACACGATGGTTCACATTGTTGTGTCAGTTGTCCCAACATCGAATAATTATTTCTTGTAAATCAACACACATACCTAAATCGTCCATTAATGCGGCATAGTTTGCAAGAGGATGCCCTGTTGGCAATTCGTTTATGTACACTGACCCGTTTTATTGGATTGAAAACATAGTAAGTGAAGTGTGAGGTTCGATAAAACCTAGATCCCGGTTTAAAGCCTGAAGTGATTTTATTTGCCACATGCCGCTGATCGTTCCAATGGCTTTATTGGCAACTCCTTTTAGGTGTTTCACTCTTGACCTTCAAATGTATATATACATGTATATATATATTTCTCAAACGTGTGTGTTTTTTTTCAAGTTTTCGTTCCGTGTATGCCATACTTCCATTTCGTCTTTCGCATCCATATTTTTAAATTAGGACCCTGTATAAATATCAGTTAAATTTACTACTCTAAACTACAGACATTATATTTATAGGTTATAGGTTACAATATTTGTATTGGGATATATGCACGAGTTCTTTCGAGTATTAATATTGCGCGACTTTGGGAGCTCAATATTTATGCGCGAAAGAAAGAGTGCATATATCCCATTATTATATAACCTATAAATAGACGCGTTTTCATTGGCTAAAAAGTAATTTTTTAGAAAAAATATCTAGCGATATTGACCTGTTTTTTTGATATTGACCTGTTTTTTTGATATTGACCTGTTTTATATAATTGTTTTTTTGATATTGACCTGTTTTATATAATTGTAAATTGAGGGTTATATAATAAAACAGTTATGGACTTTTCAGCTGTTATACATGATGTTGATATGTACCAAAAAATCATTATTGACCTCGGCTATCGCCTCGGTCAATAATGATTTTTTTGGTGCATATCACATCATGTATAACAGCTGAAAAGTCCATAATTGTATATTATTATATAACCTATAAATAGACGCGTTTTCATTGGCTAAAAAGTAATTTTTTAGAAAAAATATCTAGCGATATTGACCTGTTTTTTTCTGATATTGACCAGTTTTATAAAACTGTCCCGAGATGTGATATTATTGAAAAAATCTATTGTTTAATTCTTATAAACTGTCAAATTCAAATTGAGGGTTATATAATAAAACAGTTATGGACTTTTCAGCTGTTATACATGATGTTGATATGTACCAAAAAATCATTATTGACCTCGGCTATCGCCTCGGTCAATAATGATTTTTTTGGTGCATATCACATCATGTATAACAGCTGAAAAGTCCATAATTGTATAATATAAATCTAATAACCTTTTTATTGCAAACACATTTTTAAATTAGAACAATAAAATAGGTTGTAACGTTTAATTTTCACCAAAAACATTTATTTAAAACAAACATATTGCCGTTACATCGTGGGATCTTTCACAATGAAATCAACAGTGTTTACATCACGTGACATACTTTCTTTGCCATAAACATAAAATTGCACCAATCACGAACGACTATACATTGCACCGCCCAATATGACTATACTACACTTCAATAGGAGCGAATATTTACGTTTCCTGTCACTTGGAATGCTTGTAAATGCGTATGCAATAACAGAGTTTATCATATAACTTACGTGGGAGTGGACTAACACCATTCTATATTTTCGATATACCACTAGTTATATAAGTATGCAAATGAGCCTACTATGTGCTGTCAAAAAAAATCGAAAATGACTATGATCCAATTCTCACGGTTAATGTCGGTTTCGCGTGTTAATGAATTTATTAAACTCGTTAGCCTCGCATTATATCATTTTGCCAACTCGTTGAATAAATTCAATAATGAATGAGTACTCATGTAAGATTCTCTATATATGTTACAGAGTAAAACGCCAAACAAATATATAGCAGTCAAACAAATATATAGCAGTTGGCATGGGTATGTATATAATAGAGCATGAGTTTTGCACGTGTACGGGGAGATATATTTATACCACAATAGCCTAAATACACACTATGCATCGTGTAATACCCGAGGATATACACAGCATATGTTAGTTATTGTGGTATAAATACAATAGAGCATGAGTCTTGCACGTGTACGGACGATAATGCACTCGCTAACGCTCGTGCATTATCTCCCCGTACACGTGCAAAGCTCATGCTCTATTAAATACTTGTACCACAGCTCTTATGGTTTTCCTTTGTTCTTGCTTATGATATAATTTTCATAAACCTGAAGGTCTGACCCTAAACCGTGCTATAAATGCCGGTATATTTCAGCCGTGCTATAAATGACAGATTCTGCAGTTATACCATGGTCTACCCAATTTTACGCGCGCGCAGTTGTAATGTTTACACACAACCTGTCAATCAAGACGACTAAACCATTACCAAAAACAGCACTCCTTGACACACTGCATTTGCCCAATAATATACAAAGGCGATTGGCTGCAATAATCAAAACATGGGTCATGCTCATGCTGCGTGATAATGCTATTTCTTGATTGGATCGGATCGAGCTGTTATGTTTACCGAAAACTGCAACGCCCTAATACTTCTTACACGCGCGTACTTGGATAAATGGCTAAGGTACAAAACATTTATAGCATATTGTTCTCGTATGCGATTTATACTGCACTCTCGGGCCTGTGGACCTCGAGAAACAGTATAAATCGCATATACTCGAAAAATTATGCTATAAATATTACATATCCTTTGGGATTAGGCATTGTCTAAGGGTGTATTTTTCTTTTATTTTCCGCTTATATTGTAGGAGTGCTTAGCGCGTGTCCAGATGGATTTGAGCATCATGGTACAAAATGTTACAAGATATCAGGGTTGGAAGCTAGTTGGATAGAGGCTAAGGTATGGTTTTCTCAAATATTATGCCATTTATCTAAAAAACATAATATATTGAACACAAATGCTGTAAAACGTGTCAAGCATTGAACATGATGACAACAATACAGCGAGGATGCGTATACAAAATCAAATTAGCTCACAACGGGCTATTTGCCACTGTCGGTACTTTTGTCACGTATCGTCTGTTCATATAAGACTTACCAAGTAGACCTATATTCCATTCCTACCAACTCTAATGGACTTATCTCAATGTAAATCCATAGGGCGCTCACTTTCTTCAACCAAACAGAATGTATATTGAGAAAGAGGCAATGCAATACGCATATCAAACTAAACATTTCCACTTTTCTACCATACTAGTTTAGTTCAAACATATTTTATTTTAAAAAAAATTGTACAACATATTTATGTACACATTATAGATTACACTCATAACGTTACGCTTTGTTTGATGTGGCAAATCATAAAACAAGTGTATATGGAAGTACAAATGAACACCAGTAAGAAATATTGAAATTGAAATTGTCATTTATTTAAAGAAATGACGAACTTATCAAATAGTAATAACATTTGTTTTTTAACTGAATGATATATATATGTTTTCACATCAAAGGTGTGGGGACTTAAAACGCCAAAATTGCCAAAAGCAATACCCCACCCGTAACGTATGAGTGTAATTTATAAAAAAACAACAACAGAAAAACAACAATAACGCTGAATTACAAGAGCAACAGTTATAATGTCAAGTTTAAAGTTATAACAACCAGAATAATGAACATGTCCTAGGTACAGAGTGAAATAGATTGAACAGGTATATCCACATACTAATGTGCGCTGTGATGGAGATTGTCATAAAATTAACTATAATATAAGTAAAAAAGTTGTTATATATACATTGGTACAGTACATAGTTAATAGGATTGGAACGAAAGAAAAACTTATAGAGTTCCTCTTTCTCTCCATTCTAGTTTTACTGCCGGATGGGTGGAAGTGATCTAGCCATTATAAATACTGCTGTCGAGGAGGCTTTCATTGAAGGAATGCTGGCTAGACTCCATGGTAATTATTATGAATGCGGTAGTCACGTTTTATGACAAAATATTAGCGACATGTTGATCGTATCGCTGTGACTGCGCAACAAAGCGAGACCGCCGATATGCAAGTATTATTCAAGATTTTGTGCAATTTTGGTTCAGTTCTTACTAAGGAAGCCGTTCCTTATAAAAAGAAGGAAGCCGTTCCTTATAAAAGGAAGGAAGCCGTTCCTTATAAAAGGAAGGAAGCCGTTCCTTATAAAAGGAAGGAAGCCGTTCCTTATAAAAGGAAGGAAGACGTTCCTTATAAAAGGAACTGTATTAGGTTAAAGCGAACGAATGCTTTTTATACATATAAAAGAATTACGACTATTTTGCAGTTAGTATAATCATTTGGCTTTTAAAAATATGAGTTGAGTATAACAAATGTATGGTGCTCCAGTATAACTATGTTACCGGAAGTGAGTCCTCGTATGATTTTGGGCCACATGATAAACGTGGAAATTACCGCCGGCGGTAATGATGGATATGATATGAGAAACGTAACCAAACTATTACGAACTGTGTTTTCCCTGTAACAACCGTAATTAAATGCAACCATATGTTTTCTCGAAAACAGTGTCATTTGTGTTACAATTCAATCAGTTCACTGAAAGACACTGTTCTGTGTAAGGTTCAGGCAATAACATAATGTCCCTGCGCTTCGCGAAGAAAACGCGGGTATCATGTTATCGGCCCCGTCTGTGCGTGATGGAATGCATCTCCTCCTACACAGAACAAGCTATGGATTTCATACTTTAGGAATTGATTGACCTATGTCCTGATATGTGCACAACACTTTAGAAATTATGATAAAACCCTCTAGGCTAGGAGGTTGGGTTAGTTTTACATAAAAGTGCAATGACTCCTTGACGGTATAACATAGGGATCTGAAATTGTGTTTGTGTTTATTAGACGGGATTTTGAATGGGATGACTAGGTCATGTTCTGGAGGTTACAGTTTAGGGAGTGGTTAGGGTGAGTGGTTGGGGTCAAAACATAGTTTTCGAGATCCCCACACTATAACCATCTATGCACTTACTGGGCACGAGCAGACAGATAAAACCATTCAACCGGCATTAGCACCGGGATCCATCCAGATATAACTTGGAAACCGTTGATATCCCCACCATGTATATACCTACTGGACATGAACAAACGGATACAACCAACCAACCAGCATCGATCCCGGGGTCCAACCTCATCTCTGGAGAAATAACCCATCGGCCATAACTTGAAAACCGTCGAGATTCCCACACTTACTGGGCATAAACAGACGGAACAATCATCTAACAAACATCGGCCATGGGGTATATTACCATTCCTGGAGAAATAGACCCTCGACCATAATTGGAAACTGTTGAGATTCACACCCTATACCTTATACACTCACTGGAAATTAACAGACGGATACAACCATTCAACCAGCATTGGCCCCGAAATCCATTCCTACTTCCGTAGACATAGCCCCTGGTTCATACCTTGGAAAACGTTGAGAATCCTCAGACGGGATTTTTAATGGAACACCTGGGACATCATGCCCTGTTGGCTATTCTTGAGAGTATGTGTGGGTTATACAATTATTTCTCTCTGAATAGGGTCATGTTGCATATCAATGTGAACGCTATTCAAACAGTGGTATATATATTTTGTCCCAGGGTCATATTAGGGGGTGTGGTCAAAGATGTGGCTTAATGACGAGAGCGGGGATTTGCGATGGCGTGTCATCTACTGTGCGATCTAGATGATCTTATCTTTCTCTCTGATAACATGTTAGTAATTTATTATTAGACATGCAGTGATATATTTGGAAGGTTTGGTCCTAAATAAATGACAATATTGAAGTTAAGTTGTACACAAAATATCTATAGTTGTAATTGAAACAAATATATATTGCATGTGTAGTCTAGTGAAATGGTTAACACATCGGTGTAGTAATCCAGGAATCGTGCATTCCATTCCACAGCCAGAACCGAATTTGAATTAATTCTCGAAATACTAGAAAAAATAATTTCAGGCTTGACCAGACTTTCAGATGAGACTTAAAATCACGGTATGTTTTGACAAAATATCCCGTGCAATACAGCGAGGTTAATGAAACGCGTAATACGCAATATATGTTGGAAAGAAAATACTACGTCAATAAAGAATTCGTCGTCGACATGTTTCCATCCTATAACATGAATCAATAAGACATTCCACTTATTGTATGCGCTTTATATATGGCAACATCGCAGTCTACAATCAGCGAAAATAGCTGCTAAGTTAGGCACGGCTCAATAAGTAATTAATGAACGCGGACAGGTCCGTACGATTGCGTGTAAACGTTGTCAAATACAAGTGGAAACGAACGAGTTAATTGTGAGGTATAGCTTCTGCCAAGTCACTGAGTACTCATGTTTGGCTTTCTAAGCTTTTGCTTTTATGTCAATATATTCAGTTGCAAAAGAAAGAGGACACTGAGTTTCGTTCAGATTTAATTGTATAAAGTTTTTTTAGAATTAAATTGACAAATTCCAAAATGAATATGCCATGTTTGGTACCAAGGTTTTTATCATTCCTTGCTAATATCATGTTGCCATTTGTGTTTCAATAGGTCGAATCATTAAGGGACTGTCGCTTGATATCCATCTTTAAACTCCTTAAAATAATTATTAATTAGCCTTATTGTTTCAAATCATGCCTCTACAGCTTTAATTATGTATTTTAATTAATCCCTATCTGTTGTTTAATTCACAAATTACGTTTACCTATTTATGACATGTGGCTTTCATATAACTTTGTTAATATTATGATTTTCGGGACTGGAGTAAATGTTCATTCAGTAATTTAAAATCACTGGTCTGGTGTTAGAACTACGTTTGTTACCAATGCCAAATGTACGTGATTTTGAGGTGTTGTATTTATTACAATTGTTTCATTATCTCTATTTATACATTGTGTTAAAGTAACCTGTTAGCTGTTTTTTTCCAAGTCATTTCAACCAACCCGAAGCAAGTACTTATCTATTAGATTTGAAGAGCAGTTTCAATAAGTTCATATAATAATGTCTATGGTGTTATTGCTTGTGTGTTCATTCACAGACATTCTTGTTCTGCTCTAGGTGCGCATATTGACGAGGAATACTGGATCTCGGGTGCCGACATCATCGCAGAAAATGAATGGCGATGGATGGCCGGTGATGGTCAGAGCATGACGATGGCATACACCAACTGGGGTCACGGCAGACCAGATAACAATGGCGGCCAAGAGAATTGTCTTCTAATAAATTACCGTGGTTCTAGCAAGATTTTTTGGAACGACGAAAAGTGTAATGTTTTACATAGCTTTGTATGCGAAGTTGGGTAAGTACGACAGACATTTGCATTACATGTTTACCTTGTCTTGAAAAAGGGCGAACAATTTAGAAAATTAAGAAATTTATATTAAAGACGGTATGGCTATTGCAATTGTCTATTTACGCAAGTTATCGACATGAACACATCAAACATAAACAAGATTGTACCCGTACATTGCCGGCTGACACCAAATAACGTTTCAGGGCTGGGATGGGGTCTGGGAAATACATGAGTTGCTAAAAGAGATAGTTCCAGTGCCAGAGAGATAGTTACAATGATATAGAGATAGCACCCCTAGGGTATAAGATTAGCTGCCTTAGTCAAGTAATGGTAAATGGTATACATAAAATGATATATTTCTATATAGACATGATAGAGAGAGCTTTATATCTAGAGAGAATTGTATATTTAGAGAGACGTAATATCCAAATTTAATGCAGTTTATTTCTGTAAGTTAAAGGCATATGCTCAGGCGAAAGCGAGTCAATGAACTATCTGCTTATTTGCTTTACATATGTTATTGTTCAAGTGGTTTAATATGGAAAAAGCACGACTAAAAACACGCATTTAATACAAATAACATTGCGAGTGCTAAATAAGATATGAGCACGCACGTGCTATCGTCCCATTCTGCTCAGTATTAGCGAATTATTCATCCGTACATGTTCGCTCACCCGCATGTCTCAGTTAAGAGATCTGGATGTTAAAGCTACTTGTGCTATACTTAATGCCGCGTTGAATGCGGGTCTTTATTCGTAATTCCATGTTAACCAGGTCGTAGCGAAATTGGGTATTTAAGTGATCAAATTATGAATTATGAAATGAACGAGATTTCCATTACTTCAACTGTGACATTGCTTATATATAAACAAATACAATGTTTTATGTTGCAGGTGGACCTCCACCACAGATGCCGCTATTGTTGGTTAAAACATTATAACATGTAATCACTGTTTAGTACACAGGTACCGGTTTAAAAAAAAAAAAAAAAAAAAAAAAAAGTTATATTCTATTAAATACTGTATTTAATAGAATATATCTCTTTTTTTTTTCTTTTTTTTTTTAAACCGGTACCTGTGGTTTAGTACATGCATCATCGATTTGGTTATTTGTTATTTACTTATACTACTTGCACGCGGTAACACAATCGTCCATGCACCTGATTTCACTAGCTTTTATAGCATACAATTCAAACACTACGTTTAAAAGCACATACAATTACAACTTAGTAAATTATATAATGTTTTACTTTGTTACAGAAATAATTTGTATATGCCTTTTTTATTTACTCCTATATGTTATATGAATGTATGAATCAATTTTCTATCAGATGATGAGACCGCTCTTTTGAATGAAGTTGCACAACAATATTTATCATATGTCTTCATAAATACCAACATGTGTGTATCCACCTTGGTGTGCAAAACATTCGGCTGTACCTGTAGGACAATGTTTACATCAGTTATTTTAGTTGACATCAGCTATTTTAGTTGACATATACAGGCTGTGTGCAGCAGTAGTAATTGTGGTTTGCTTTTTTTCTTGTTCTAAAGACATTAAATAATTGTCAAAACAGTTAGGTATTCAATAGAGCTAAATTGTCAACTTGTCGTTTTCTTCATAAAGGTCAAGTGTAAAGTATAGCAGTATAGCAGTATAGCAGTATAGCAGTATAGCAGTATAGCTATATCCTAAGTGTAAAGTATAGCAGTATAGCTATATCCTAAGTGTAAAGTATAGCAGTATAGCAGTATAGCAGTATAGCAGTATAGCAGTATAGCAGTATCCTAAGTGTAAAGTATAGCAGTATAGCAGTATAGCAGTATAGCTATATAGCAGTATAGCAGTATAGCTATATCCTAAGATATTATTCAAAATAACAACGATATACAAAGAAAATAACTATAATCGGCCTCAATTTATATACCTGAGCTTATCGGTCATGTAGCATGTTAGCATATATAAGCAAGCTTTCCATGCTTTTTCATCGACAACGTGGCATTAGGAAATCGGTCCTTAGGGGTACTTTGACGCTGTCGTTATTCGTTCAAAAGTCACAGATTCACTTTAGCCCTTAACCCGCTTCAGATATATAATGGACTGTTCCTTCTTTATATTAAGACCATTCCATTTATGTTACAAAGCGGCGTTTTGGGGAACATTACTGATCTGCAGCCGGACATTGTAAACCTTGATCTGCCTGCGAGTTAATCGCAGGCTAATCTGAGTTTACAATGGACGCAAAGGCTATTTATTATAGTCGTGCTTAGCGGGTTAAGTGTTAATTCAATTATTTCCATATGTTTACGGTGTGAAAATAGAGGTCCTAACAGACAATATGAAACGATTTCAGGATTCATTAAATAAGAGGCACAAATTGCTTTCTCCCTTAATTGCATGTGTCTTTCTAAGTATTTGTAATAACAAAACTACATTTTTAATAAACGCCAAATTTCAAAGTTGCGTGAACATGTACATATGAACAGTAACCGCCATAATGTATGAATGTCCTGGCAGTGGAGAGATACCGTCATTCCCTAATTACCGTGTATATAAAGTAATCGACTTTAAATCTAAATTGTCATGACAGTTGTAAATGTCTATTATATGATGTGTTCAATTGCATGTTGTTTAACGGCTCATCAACACAGTATAGGTTATTTAGAGCCGCCCCAGAGAGAGGGGAAGGATACATACGAATCCGGGAACCTGCCCTACTCTTATTATCGAATAGATTCCTATGGTTCTTTAACGTGCTCGGAGGATAGACCGATACACGGGACCGCCCGGTTTACGTCCGCATCTGACGGACGAGGCTAAGGGAAAGTGTCTTGCCCAAGAACACACCGACGGAACTGAGTAGCACCACGGAGGATTGAACCCGGGGCCTCCGGATACAAATCCGCCGCGCTACCGACTGCGCCACGCCAGCCCTCTTGATGTGTTCAAAAGTAGAGTATTAAACGGGTTTTCTTTTGCTATATCTGATGTGCGTCCTTATCGCATTTTTCTGTGAGACGCTCTTTTAACAATTAAATGTGTCAAATGGCTGTAGAAAGTCAAATCTACGAGATTCAATGACACTTTGGATACGGGCTTCTTTTGTTGAGCAGGATTTATAAATGCCGTTCATAGTGCCATTATTAACATGTTTTTTTTTGATGGCCAATCTTTAATTATGGGGGTGATTTTATATAGAGACAGGTTTAAGTCTTTAAAGCTACACAATCCCTTTTTAATAATATATATTTTAGAAAAAGTAGATATGAAAATCGAACAGGGAAAGTAGCATTCAAGGACGACAGACAACCACAAACACACACAGAAACAAAGAACACATTTAAAGGTGAATAAAGGGCAAAATAAGACGTCACAAACACAAAAGGATTGACAAAAGGGCCACCGACTTGGAACGGTCAGTGGCAAAAAAAGGCCGCTGGGGGTTTAAACCAGGTTTAAGGGTGCACCAAATCTCATTCTTACCCTATTGTCATCCCAATAAACGGGATAGTGTAAATAAAAATATCCCCGTCAGGTTATATGCACTCGAACAAACAAGGCAGCATTAATAAGCAACATAAGTAAAATTAGATATAAAGTTGAACAGGTAAAGTAGCATTCAAGGACGACAGTAACACACACACACACACACACACACACACACATATAAAGATGAATAAAAGGCACCAAAAGACATCACAAACACAAAAGGGTTGACAATAGGGCTATCGCCTTTAAACGGTCGGTGGCAAAATGCCGCTGGTGGTTTAAACCAGGGGCTAGGGTGCACCAAACCTCATGCTTAACCTATTGTCATCCGAATAAATGGGACAGTGTAAATAAAGATTAGGTTATAATCTCTAACAAATAAGGTAGCATTAAAATGTAATATAAATAAAACACATAAATGCCCATGTATATATTATATAAAAAATAAAAGCCCAAAAGCACAGGGTAAATACTGATTGACTTGCAGAAGCCAGAGCAACAAGAGAACAAACTGTTAAGGGTACGACAATACAACATTAAAGAAACTCATCAAACGCTACCGCCCTATAAGGATTTAGATATCCGTTGTGTTAAAGTCAAGGACTATTACAATCTTCTATGGTGACGTGAAATACAAACTTCGTAAGATCCTTGGTCATGATCACTTTCATACTATCTTTGTTAAACTTGTTAAAAGGTTTATCAAAAGAGGTTATGACCCTTTCATTTTGCAACGCACTGCATGCATGATGGTGGACCCATTTATAGTTCGTCACTTTGTTTTCCTCTTTAACTGCGCGATGACCGGACAGGCTCTGGACCCTATGATGACGTCTACCTAAAGCCCAAATGGACGGTGACGTTGATGTGTGTCTGCAATCCTGTCCTGTCGTGCCCTCAATGATTTATTTTCTTGTTGCTCTGGCTTCTGTCTAGTCATTTTGTACTTTCTTTGTGGCTTTCTAGGCTATTGTTTTTTGTATTTATATATACTCGAGCATCTTTGTGCTAGGAGGCGTGAGAGGTGTTGCATCTTATAATAACCCCTCATGAACACACTCAATAAAACCAAGTCTGCTACTTTTCTTTCTTTTTTGAGTTTGTTGCTTCCAAGGGATCACCTATTCAGTATTTATTGACATTCACACTAGCGTTTGTTTAGTGATGTGTGGCGCAGTAAACAGTAGCCCCGACTACAAATCAGTAGTCTTATATTTATTGGTCCTTTGGGATCATCAAGCACATTCTGTGTTGCTTTAAAGTAGAATATCGCTTAAGCCGGTGCTAGAAGGCGTGAGAGGTGTTGCATCTTATAATTACCTCTCATGAACAGACTCAATAAAACCGAGTCTACTACTTTTCTCTCATGTTTGCGTTTGTTGCTTCCAAGGGATCATCTTTTCAGTATTTATTTACTTATACTGCATATTAATGCTGTCTTGTTAGTTCGAGTTTATAACCTGACGGGGATATCTTTATTTACACTATCCCGTTTATTGGGATGACAATAGGGTAATAGTGAGGTTTGCTGCAACCTAGAACCTGGTTTACTCCCCCAGCGGCTTTGTTTCGCACTGACCGTTCCAAGTCGGTAGCCCTATTGTCAACCCTTTTTATTTTTTGTGACGTCATATGCCTTAATTCCTTATTAACATTGCCATTCATGTTTGTGGTTTTGCGTGTTTTTGGGTTTACAGTGTCTGTAATAGCTGCATTACCTGTTCGACACATTATACTTATTTCAATTACATCTTTCTCAGTATCGGATGAAAGACTCAACATGAAATCTCTTTCATAGCAATACAAGTGCAAATCTGTGACAAGAGGTGCACAATTCGTACCCATATGTATACCAACAATTTCTCTATAAACGGTGGTTCCATACCTGACGAAAATATAATTTTATATAATAGGAAAATCAGTGCTTCACAAACTTCTTGGCAAGTACACATAGCGTAAATGTCTAAACTGCCGTTAGTAAAATACGCTTTAATATTATTACAGGCCAAAAATGTAGTTTTTAGCTCTACTGGTCGAAGGTCAGCAGAGCTTTTGGGATGGCGTGTTGTCCGTCATCCGTCGTTCGTCGTCCTCCGTTAACTTTTGACTTGTGAACACTCTAGCACTTTCAGTATTAATCGATATTTACCAAACTTTGCCAGGGCCTATATATCAATGAAAGCTCGGACTCGTTCGAAAACCAGCCAAAGCGGATTAGTTTCACCAGAGTTATGGCCCTTGAATTGCTGAAACATGCCATATTTGGCCTTATGAACACTCTAGCATCTTCATTCATTATTTGATACATAACAAACTTACAAAGATTGTTAATATCAATAAAAGCTCGGACAGGTTCGAAAACCACCCAAATCGTATCAGTAACACCGGAGTTATGGCCTTTATTTCTTTACCTGAAAAATGAAATTTTCTGCCTTGTGAACACTCTAGCACCTTCTTTTATTATTTGATCTTCACCAAACGTTCAGAGATTGTTAATATCAATGAAAGCGCGGACAATTTATTTAACCAGCCAGATCGGATCAGTAACACCCTAGTTATGGACCTTGCTTTGCTGAAAAATGCCGTTTTCTGTCTTGAGAACGCTCTAGCACCTTCATTCATGATATTGACCTTTACCAAATTTTACCTGATTGTTTTTTTTTTGTTTTTTTTTGTTGTTATTTTGTTTTTTGTTTTGTTTTGTTTTTTGAGCCGTCTTCTGACGACCCGTTTAATCTCCCCGTCAATTGGTGGAGCAAGGGTCGGGGAGGACCATCCCTTGCCACACCTTACAATATATTTACATTTACATGCAATATTTATATGAAATACTATTTTAGAATAATGAAATTACAATTAATACAGAAGATATACATGTATTGTACAGTTATGGCAGGGAGCATAAAAATTATGATTTCAGGAAGAAAAAGAAAAATTCTGTTTAAGGAAAAAAAAAACTTCTTTACCTAACAGTTGATTGCTGTCCAACGGCCCATCTGCTTATAAAAATTGTATATGTAAGTATTAAATATTCAATATTGATATAATTGATTTACGAATTGTCAGTGTCTTGGGTTTGCTCTAAAATTGTACCCGGAGAAGTGCATGGATAGGAGTTAGTATAATACTGATTAATCTACAATGGTTTTGTACTTGCCCATGAATTTTCAAATCTTTCTAGTTGATTATTTCTAATTGTGATTTGTCTAAGTGTTTCATACAGATACCTTAGTCTGTATATCATTGGGGTAAGGGAGAGCGGTGTTTTTAGTCGTTTTGAGGTAAATATATAGTATTTCATTTCTAAAATAATTTGTAACTCTACAGTCGATTGTACTTCACCTGTGTTAAAAATAAATGCTTGTTCTGACAGATTCAGATTTATGTTTTTTGTTAAAAAGAAAGAGTTTATCTGTGTTAAAAAATTCTGAGATGAAGGACAGGTCCAAAACATATGAACTATAGTCTCGTCTTGGTGGCAGAAGTGGCAGAAAGGGTTTTCAGCTTTTTTTATTTTATGTAGATAATGCTGTGTTGAAAGAAGCCGATGGTTAATTCTTGTTTGAAACCATTGTAGTATTGTGCTAGAGGTAATTTTGAAAGGGGATGAATATATGTATTTCCGTGTTTCGGCTTCAATATCATAAATATGTTCCCATTTGATTTTTGATGTTGGACTTTCATTATTTCTATTAAAAATGGAATACATATCAATGCAACCTTTCTTGTTTTTGATGATTGCTTTAATATTCGAAGGTAAAATTGGGTTTTCTAATTTGTTCATTGTTATTTTGTTTTGCAATTGTTTTCTAAAGGTTTTAATGGCAGCTACTACTCCTTCGTAGATTAGAAAATTTGTTTTAATGCCAGTTTTTTCTTCAAACTCAGTAAAAAGAATAAATCCACCATTTTCATTGATTAAGTCATTTATAAAATTGATGCCTTTCCTATACCATACTTCGTTAAAAAACGGCTTACCGCCAATCAAAATACTGTTATTATAGAGTAGTGGGTTTGACAAAAAGCCCTCAGGTGAGTTAGGCAAACTAAAATCAATAAGTTTAACATATGAAATTAGCACATCTTTCCAGAAATTATTTTTAATTTTTTTTTATTATGTTTCACAGTAATTTTTGCCAAAAGATGTTAATTTTTTAATATCTATTATTTTTTCAACCAGTTGCTTCCAAGTGCCCTCATTAGTTATGAGTCGTCTTATCCATGTAGTTTTAAGGCTGAATATAAATGCTTTAAGATTAATCATTTTGAGACCACCTTCAAAATGTTGCTTAACTATTACGGATTTTTTTTATTTTTGCAGGGCCTTCCCATAAAAAGTCATAAAATATGTTATTAATTTTTGTTATTGTGTTTTCATTTGGATTTGGAAGAGATATAAATAAATGATTTAAAATAGGAAGTAGTTATGTTTTAATAACTGTGATTTTACCAATCGGTGTTAAATATCTTCGCTTCCATATCTTTACTGTATTTTGGATTTTTAATATCTTATCATTATAGTTTAATTCTATCATTTTACCTAAGTCGACGTTGAAATGTATTCCTAGTAGCTTGAAATTATCTTTTCCCCAGTTAAGTTTCCATTTTGTTTTGATTGTATCTGAACTGTATTTTTTCCTCCCTATCCATACAACTTGTGTTTTGTCAAAATTTATATTTAAACCAGAATATTTAGAGTATTTTAATAGTTCTGAGAATTTTTCATTCAGAGATGTATCAGATCCATCCAAAATGACAGATGTATCGTCTGCATATTGCGAAAGTTTAGTTTCTACGTTCTCTATAGTAATACCTTTAATATTTTTATTATTTCTTATTCTAATTGCCAATATTTCAGCACACAAAATAAAAATATAAGGTGACAAGGGGTCGCCCTGACGGCAGCCCCTTCCGATGTTAAAAAACGATGACAGGTTTCCTCCTTGGTTAACAGCCAATTTTGCATTTTTATATAAAATCTTTATCCATGATATAAAATTTTCTCCAAATTTAAAAAATGTAAGTACTTTAAATATAAAGACCCATGACAGAGAATCAAAAGCTTTTTCAAAATCAGTCAAGAGAATTAAACCTGGCAGATTATTTTCTTCTGCGTATTGCATAACATCATATATAAGTCTAGTGTTTTCTCCTAAGTATCTTCCAAAGATAAAACCAGATTGATCGTTATTTATCAGCTTAATAAGTGTTGATTTAATTCTATTTGCAATAGAGCCTGAGGCAATTTTATATGTACAATTTAGGAGGGAGATTGGTCTATAGTTTTTTATATGCAGTCTCGATTTATTTTCCTTTGGTATAACGGTTATTATTCCTTCTATTTGAGTTATTGATAGTTCGCCCTTACTGAAGCCATAGTTTAAAGATCTTACTACATAATGCCCTATTTGTTGCCAAAATACTTTAAAACAATCAGCACCAAATCCATCTGACCCTGGGCTACGGTTATTTTTCATTTTTCTGAGTGTTTCAGACGCTTCTTCAAAGGATATATGGCCTTCAAGATTAATTGATTCACTATCTGTAAGTTTAGGTATATCAAAGTCTTTTAAGTCATTTTCTAAGTTAATATTTTCTAGTTCATTGTCTTTGCTAGTATATAGTTGTTCATAGAATTTCTTAGTCTCTTTTAAAATTTCATGTTGATCTGATATGATTTCTCCATTTTGTTTTTCTATTTTAGGAATTATCTTTGAAGAGTAATTATGGAATTCTAAATTGCAAAAAAATGAGGTTGGTTTTTCATCATTCTCAATTATATTTGCTCTTGATCTAATTAGGTAGCCGTTCATTTTCTGTTTTCTTAATATTCTTAATTCATTTTTGTATGTTTCTAAGGTTTCTAAGTTATTTAAAGACAAGTTATTTTCTAAAGTTTCTATTTCAGCAATCAATTCATTTTCTCTTTTATCTGTAATTTTCTTCTTATAACTAGAATAAGATATAGATTTACCGCGTTATTCCATGAGTAGTGTTTCGAGAAACAGTTGGTCATTTATTGAAAATTGTATTTCATTATCGGGGATATTACTTATGTTCTCCATATTGTAAATTGGAACAGCATACTGTGTTTTAATGTCTTTAATTTTTCTATTTATTGTGTTTAAGTATTCAATATCAACTAAAAGAGAGTTGTTATGTTTCCAAAGGGATTTACCACGTATAAATTGATTAAAATTCAATTTTATAACTATCATTGAATGATCAGAGCGGTAACTGGGTTCAATGGTACAATTTTCTATTGAAGAAAACATATTTTCAGAAACAAGGAAGAAGTCGAGTCTAGCTTGTTTTAAAGGAGTTCTTCGTCTCCAAGTATACCGTTTTAAATGGGGATGTAATTCTCTAAAAGGATCAATTAGATTATAATCGCATTTAATGTCTAAAACTCGCTCTCGTGCCTTATTGTTATTTGTGCTTTTGTAATTAGAATAATCAAGGATTGGATCTTGAACAATATTAAAGTCTCCACACATTATTAGAGTGCTGTTTTTAACCTGTTCATATTTTAATAAAATACTGTCGTTAAAATAGGGAGAGTCATTGTTTGGGCCATATAAAGTGATGAGTGTGAATCTGTTATTGTCAACTGTTAGTTCAGCTATGAGAAAGTTACCTTCGTTATCTGATATGTGAGAATGTACTTTATAATCTAAGTGTTTGTTGAAAAGTATTGCAACACCTCTTGCATTCGAGGTTCCTGAACTAAAAAGACAATGATTTCCCTACTGTTTGCGAATAAAGGTTTCAGTTGATGTAGTAGAGTGAATGTCCTGAAGGCAATAAATGTGACAGTTTTTACTTTTTAGGTAGTTAAATACATCGATACGTTTTTCTGCTGCACCAAGATCCTGACAATTAACAGAAAATATGTTTATACTAGTCATAAGTGTCGATAAACAAAGATGGGGACCATAGTGAGACAGCAATCAGCAGTTGTAAAAAAAGAAAAATGTAGAATTAACAAAACATTCTGCATTTTGTGAAAAATTTACCTTAAAAAACTATTTTTGACATAAACCTAAGTATATGTTGTCATGGTATTTTTTGGTAATGATGGTAATAGTAAACTAATAATATATATTAAGTAATTCTGAAGCATGTCATGGACTATATCAGAGAGCTTCCAAGAAGCACGAAGTGATTACATCACAAAAGTCACACATAAAGTATTAAAGTGTATTCCAGCAAACACATATTCTAAACTAGTATATCTTAGCTAGTATATCTCAGGCACCAAGGCATAACAAGAAGTATCTCAAGTATCAGAACATATTAAGTAAGTATAGCTGACATCTAAACGTCATTATATAGTATGTATATTTCAAGCAGCAAGGTATGTTAAAAAAAAAAATTATATCTCAGACAACACAGGATATAGAGTATGTATCTCTCAGACAGAACAGCATATAACATATTCATACACATAACATATGTATACATCACACAGCAAAGCACATAAAGTAGTATCTCTCAGACAGAAAAGCATATAACTTGGCAGCAAAGTATTTCTCAGGCAGAAGATCATATAATGTATGTCTATATCAGGCAGAAAAAACTCTCATAAAGTATGTATATCTGAGGCAGAAAAGCAGGAGTATATCTTAGACAGCATACCCATAAAAAATGTATGTCTCGGACCATGAACACAAAAAGCGTGTATGCTTCATACAACAACACATATGAGGTAATTATAACTGCGGCATCAAATGATAATTAAAATGTTTGTGTATCTTAGGCATCAAAGCATATAAAGCATGTATATCTCAGTAATCAATGCATATAAAGCATGTATATATCAGACATCAAATCATATAAAGCATGTATATCTTAGGCATCAAAGCATATAAAGCATCCATATCACAGGTATCAAAGCATATAGAGCATGTATGTCTCAGGCATCAAATCATATAGAGCATGTACATCTCCGGCATCAATGAATACTTATAGGCATGTATATCAAGGCATCAAGGAACACAAAGCATGTATATCTCAAGCATCAAAGCATACAGAGCATGTTTATCTCATGGATTAAAGAATACAAAGCATGTATATCTCGGACATCGAACTATACAAAGCAGCTATATTCCAGGCATCAAAGCATATAAAGCATGTATATCTTAGACAAACCTATAAAGTATGTATATCACATGCAGCAAAGAATACAAAGTATGTATATATTGGGTATCAAAGCATACCAAGCATGAATATCCTGGACATCAAAGCATATAAAGCATGTATATCTTAGACTGAAAAACATATATAATATGTATATCTTATGCAGCAAAGAATAAAAAGCGTGTATATCTCAGGCAGCAAAGTTTATAAAGCTTGTACAGCTTAGACAGAAAAGCTTCTAAAGTATATATATCACATGCAGCAAATAATATAAAGTATGTATATCTCAGGCATCAAAGCATATAAAGCATGTATACCTTAGACAGAAAAGCATATGGAGTATGTATATCTCAGGCCGCAAAGAATATACGTTTTTATATCTCGGACAGCCAAACACGTGAAGTATGTAGCAAAGCATTATTATAGAATGGGAATATCTCAGACAGCAACGAATACAAAATATGCATCTCAGACAGACAAGTATAAAAAGCACTATATCTTAGCCAACAAAGCATATAACGCATGTATATCGTATGCAGCAAAGCATATAAAGCATGCACACCTTAGGCTTCAAGGCATATAAAGTATGTATATCTAAGGCAGCAAACACATTTTTAAAGCATTATTATAAAGTGAGGATATCTCAGACAGCAAAAATATGTACATCAAACATATCTCAAATAATGTATATAGAGAGTAAAGATACATATGGGTTACTCAAGGAGCAAAAACATAATATAAGTGTATTTCAGAAACAATGCTTAATGTAAGTTTATCTCAACAAGAGTCAGTTTATCTCTGACAAGCAAAAAGCGTATAAAGTATGCATATCTCGGGACTAGCAGCTATAACGTGGACATATCTTAACAGCAACACATTTAAGATAAGATTATCTTAAGAAGGAAAAACATAAACTTATTCAATAAAATAAATTGTTGTGCATATACATATAAGTATGGATCTCACAGAACAACCATAAATATTCTAAGCATGATATGTAGTTATGATTTATCACATATATGATATAATATCCCAGAAAGTAGAATAGTCAAAATAGCGCATTGTTATCCGAGATTAAAATAGGAATAATATATTCCAACAAATAATTTCACAACAATTATGTTGTTGTTTACCTATATCTACATACCTACCATTACTAGTATAGGTCATGACCTAATAAATGAAGGTATAGTTCAGTTAATCTGCTTTTGTCCATTCACTTCCAAATCCCATAATTGTGTCGATCTGTTTTCCAGTGGGGTAATGGTGCATAAAAGTCTCACTTAGTCTAATTGGACTAGGCACATTAAATCACTACCTGTATTATGTTAATAGTGTTGGTAACTGTACTGTGATCCATATATTATGTTTCAGTCAGTTTTAAATATTGACCAGACAGTCTTCTACCACATAACTTCAAGTTAATGTACACAGGTCCGTTAAAGGAAATTAAAAGCGTAAGAAAACATACACACAAAAAAATTGCACGAGAGTAAAAAAAAAAGCGCTCACACATAACGGAACCGGCAGAAGCACGAGGTCATCAGTCTTCGTCTGGGCATGTCTGGGCATGTTGTTTACATATGAAAATAACATGCACATCCAGTCTCTGTTTACTGCTTCAACACGCTTCCAATATCATCGTTCAACTCGAACGTGTGTCGATTACTTGTCGTCTTTGACTTTCCGTACACCGACCCGTTGTAGTACCAAGCGTTTTCAATGTCGTCGTGGGATAGGAGGCGAGAAATAAGCTGAGAGTTTGCCTTGGTGACATCATCTACCAGCCTACTTCCTGAGGCTTTGAAGCTCGCTCTCAGTCTCATCACTTTTGTCTTCTCGTTGTTGTTTTGCAATTTAACCAAAACTGGTTTTGGTTAGCCTGGTTTACCCGGGATCCGATGAATGGCAATGATCTTCGAGGGGTGATGGTTGCTCCCTTTTCCGCAATCATGGAACATGATTGTTAATATCAATGAAAGCTCGGACAATTTTGAAAAACATTCGGATCGGACCAGTAATATCAGACTTTGGCTCTTGATTTCCATAAATATGCAATATTTTATATTGAAAACCTGCGGTCGTGGGTTTAAATCCCACTGGGTGAAAATTTTCTTTTTAATTTTCTGACCCAAAGGGCTGCAGCAAGGTCTCGGATTTTGCCTCCGCCCACTGTCGCCCCCTTGGGGTAATTGGGTAAAAAGTTAGAAGAAAATACATGTCTTGTCCAAATGCGAATGGATTTTATTATAATTGTCTATGGTCATTTACTCGAGGCACAACATATACAAAACGAGTTTTGACCTTATGTATCTAGGGGCCCCTCTACATGTGTACAATTTGAGGAGCTTGTAGTAATTTACTGTTATATAGTTTTGGCCTTATGACGCTTACTACTTCTATACCCTTTGGGATCTCAAGTTCATGTGTGGTATAGGCCTTAGTTAGGATGTGTAAATGCGCAATAAGGTCTCGTATTTTGGCCCTTGGGTGTGGGTGTGGGGGTGGGGGGAATACTCATCTTTTCCAGATATGAATGGTTACGATTCTATTTTGGTATGGCCATTTAGGGACTCGAGACTCAACATATATAAAACTGGTTTTAACCTCCAGCATTAAAGACCCCTCTACAGTGGAATTTCCAGTAATTTACTGCTACAATTTTCGGGCTTGTGACGTTAATTCCTTCTGTACCCTTTGAGATTTCAAGTTCATGTATGGTGAATAAGTTTTCACATTTTGGCTTCATCCTCGGGAGCTCAATAGAGGGAAATCAGGTAAAAAAGAAACCACATTGCATATATTGTCCAAATGAGAATGTATTTGGTATGTTGATTTAGGGACTAGAGTCACAACATTTATAAAATGAATTGAATTGAATTGAATGTTATTTAACGGCTCATCAACACAGTATAGGTTATTTAGAGACGCCCCAGAGAGAGGGGAATGATACATAGGAATCCGGGAACCTGCCCTACTCTTATTATCGAATAGATTCCTATGGTTCTTTTACGTGCTCGGAGGATAGACCAATACACGGGACCACCCGGTTTACGTCCCCATCCGACGGACGGGGCTAAGGGAAAGTGTCTTGCCCAAGAACACACCGACGGAACTCAGTGGCACCACGGAGGATTGAACCCGGCGCCTCTGGTTACAAATCCGCCGCGCTACCGACTGCGCCACGCCAAAATGAGTTTGTCCTCATGTATAAAGGATCCCTCTACAGGGGTACAACTTGGAGAGCTTTCAGTAATTTACTATTTCAGAGTTTCGGCTTTATGACACTTACTCCTTCTATACCTTTTGAGAAGTTCTTGTATGGTGTTTTTCTTAGTTAGGATGTGTAGATGCACAATAATGTCGTGGATTTTGGCTTCAATCATTGGGGGCCCATAGGGCGTTATCGGGTCAAAAGCCACAAGAAATGCATATCTTGTCCAAATGTGAATGGTTAGTGTTCAAATTTGGTATGGTCATTGATGGACTCGAGGCACAATATATATATATAACGGGTTGTGACCTCCTGCATAAAGCGGCCTCTCTACAGGGGAACTTAGTGTAATTAACTATTACATAGTTTCTGCCTTGTAATGCTGACTGCTTCTATACCCTTTGAGATATCAATTTTATGTGTGGTGTTTCTTAGTTAAGGATGTGTAGATGCACGACAAGATTTGGTATTTTGGATCCATCCACTGGGACTCCCTAGTGTGTTAATCCAGCAAAGAAACACACACACACACGTTTTAATTTGGTATGGTCATTTACGGAGTATATAAAACAGGTTTCACTTCCTGCATAAAGTACCTCTCTACTGGGTTACAATTTGGGGAACTTACAGATATTTACTATTACGAAGAGTCCGTCTTGTGACGCTAACTTTCTCAATACTCTTTGAGATTTCAAGTTCACGTGTTTCTTAGTTAAAGATGTGCACAATAAGTATTCGTTTTTGGATCCATCCCCTTGGCTCCCTAGTGGGTAATCAAGTAAAACAATGCGTATCTTGTCCAAATGTGAATGCATTTATTTCTAATTTGCTATGGTCAGAAAGGGACTCGAAGTAGTACTACCGAGTTCCAGAGATAAAACATTGACGTAATGTAGGGGTCAAACATTAAGTACATTATTAGCTGCTTTATCGGCAGGAACTAAAACGAATTTATTATGAAATCCTTGAATTCCCGATTTTAATTACGAAACGAAAACCTAGGTCTCGGAGGAAGTAAAAAGGGGTTAGAATTATAAAAGTTAATATGTGTATCTATAATTTTAAAAATTGACTTTTTCCAAGTAGACAGAGAGTTTGGGTCCGCATGTTCTCTACGACACCATTTTATACTAAAACTCTCAATGGATTGGGCGATCTGAGCACGACATGCATTAAAATCAATATTTGAAGATAATCTATACCAGTGATGACATGTAGCAACATTTTGATGTATTTAACTCACATTTCCTAGGAGTGTTATTTACTATATCAAGGTCAGAAGGTATTGTGTTGAAGCTGAAATTAATATTTCTAATTTGTTTTTTTATACTTATAACAAATTACAGGACTTTCGGAATTTTTGAAATATTTAGGGATAGAATCAATTACATGATTATCTCGAAAAATACTTGGCATGTCAATGAAATCAATACTCTTATTAAGATATAGTAATTTTACAAAATCCCTGACGTAATCAGACTCCTTGTCAATATGGGGTCGGAGAACATATTGTGTGTAGGTTTGAATTATGGAAGCAGTGTTATACAACGGATCTGTTAGAATGAATAAATAGTCACCTGCTATGTTTAAGCGCACAAATGTGTATGTATCCGAAAAAGAAAAAGATATAATCGCAGCCTAGCACATTAGCTTAGCTTAGCCGTCACCCTCACTGGGATAAAATATTTATTTTGTTTTACCGAAAGAAAAAAAAAGAAGATATTTTTTGGGAAAATGAAATATTAAAATAAACAAAAGACGGTCCATTTCGTTCTCATAAAAATGAGGATGTTTTTACTTATTTATTAACCAGTTCTGATTTAAGTAACACGTTATGGTCAACAAAAAAATAAAATATTATTCATATCTTAAAACAAAACAAAAACAAATGCATATTACGCCAACATTTCAAAAAATTAATATAAATTAACTTAATACTTAATGGATATTCTAATAAAGTGTTTACCGATTTATTATCGCAGAACGTGTTGGGCTTGGGATAAACCAATATGTATTTATATACGTGTTGTGACGTCGGATTATTAAAAATATATGTGTTCCGAGATGATGCGATTAGGAAAAATGCTGCCCTCCAGTGACGTCGCTCTAGAGTGTAACATTACAACAGCGTACGACAGCGCGAAATATGAAATAGCAGGGTATGAGAATTTAACATGGGGGATTGTCATGAGGTATAATAAAAAGAAACAACTACAATCGGACCTCATTTGTTACACCTAATATCGTAGCTGTCAAGGCCCAATGGAAGTCAAGAGTGAGATGGGAACTTTAGGGGCAGTTGACCATTGAACTGAGCCATTGGTAAGAGGATGAGTGGGATGAAGCCGCCTGAAACCCGAAACGATATTTGGTCGGATTTTATGAATTTTATCATGGATGTATAATCGTAATACTGTTCATGTGTTCTATATTTTTGTTATTGAATTATTCATTTTAATTGAATTATTTATGCCACCTAATATACGGAAGGCATACGGAAATCCTGGTTAAATTATACTAAACTGTATCGTGTTTTGGTATAAAATATACTAAATTTTATTTAAAAGTTCACATATTAGTCACTTTGTTAAAATGCGTGAGAACGTAGAATGCGTGTGAGCGTGATTTGACACAAAAGTGCATGTGTCTCACGCCCAAAATGTAAGACTTGACAGATGTGTAAGCTAATCGGTCATGAGACATGCTAGCAGTAAATAAGCAAGCTTTCCATGATTTTGCAATGACCTGTTAACGTTGGGAAATAGGTCCTTACATGTAAGAGAAATAGGGAGACTCCCTCTGCTGCGTATATAAGATTGACCCTGAGAGGAAATCTATTGTTTTCATCAGAATGAAATGAAATTCGATAGAAAGGAACAATATGAAGTGGAGATGCACTACGACTTTATTTTACAGGATTGTAGTCTTAAGAGCAATTGCTTTTAAGCAATTTAAAATATAATTAAAAATTGGTTTGCAAGTCGGTAGCATGAGGTTCATTATTTATAAATCATTCCGAAAAGAAGAGACTAAGTGAGGCTGAAACGCTCACCTGAACATTGTCTACCGTATACTGACACTTTCTGAAAAAATAACTGTCAAATTATGTCCAATACAAGTAGGTGCGGTTTGGGTGAGCAGATGCATCATATTTCTTCAGGAATCAAAAGAGGCCCGGTATATGCATATCTAACGGTTTAAAGTAAAAGTTGATAGAAATTTAAAAATTACACATAAGGATACTTTAATTAAACAAATTTGAAACGATGTCGATTAAGTTATGCTATAAGGCATTGGAGACACGGAAAACGGGATGGGCCAATTGTTTATCTCGGGTTAGTCTAGCTTATATTAATGATTTCTGAAAAAAAAAAAAAAAAATCTTAAAATGTGTCCAATAGTTTTTCCAGAAACGACAATTTTCCGCTAACTCTCTGTATGCACACTTTGGTCCCCATTTCTAATAGTTTCTGATTGTTTGCCCCTAATAATTATTTCTGAATACAACTGTAGAAATCAGTTCAGCGGTTCTTGAGAAAAATATATTGCAATGCTTGATCTAAAATGTTTAAGCAACAACGGATAATTTAAGAACCATCTACCTATTATTAACGTTTGGTCAAAATAAGCGGTTTCAGAGGATAAGTTGTTTAAAGCTTAAGTTAAACGTTTCTAAAAGTATTTAAAGTTTTTAAAAGTCTATATATACAAACTTAAGAACCTCGGAGCCAGGCCATTTTTAATTCCTGGGATTTTATTTGTAAACGTTGAAACACCCAAAAATCATTTCTGAACAAAGATTGTCAACATCTGCTTAGAAGTTCTTAATGTTTAAGTGTTGCTTAGTGTCCTCATCCAACAAAGGCTCAATTTCGGTCTTCAGCCCAAGCGAGCTGAACACTTTCGTGTAGGACATGGTTTGCAATTTAATCAGTGAACATTTCCTTCCGTGAAGAAATAGATTATTATTTGCCAATACGGCAACATTAGTGTCAAATATATGGCTGGCAGACATTTAAAACGCATTGATGCATCTTTACATGAAACACATGTGCGCAGAGATGGTTATGGAGGTTAAATCTACTGATTCTAGTAAAAACGGCACGTCGTCTGTAGCCCGTATCAGCATGATCTGTAACTAACAGAGCGTCATCTACAGCCAGCATGATCTGTAACTTACGGCGCGTCGTCTGCAGCCCGTATCAGCATGATCTGTAACTAACAGAGCGTCATCTACAGCCAGCATGATCTGTAACTTACGGCGCGTCGTCTGCAGCCCGTATCAGCATGATCTGTAACTAACAGAGCGTCATCTACAGCCAGCATGATCTGTAACTAACGGCGCGTCGTCTGCAGCCCGTATCAGCATGATCTGTAACTAACAGAGCGTCATCTGCAGCCAGCATGATCTGTAACTAACGGCGCGTCGTCTGCAGCCCGTATCAGCAGGATCTGTAACTAACGACACCTCGTCTGCAGTCCGTATCAGCAGGATCTGTAACTAACGGCGCGTCGTTTGCAGCCAGTATCAGCATGATCTGTAACTAACGGCGCGTCGTTTGCAGCCAGTATCAGCATGATCTGTAACTAACGGCGCGTCGTTTGCAGCCAGTATCAGCATGATCTGTAATTAACGACACGTCGTCTGCAGCCCGTGTCAGCATGATATGTAACTAACGATTCGATAAAAATCCTCTCCTCTTGGTCACCTATCAACAAAGATTATATGAGGAATTCGTGATAAAGAGTGTCTGAGCCGACCATTCAATAGATCGTTTCATGGCATAGCCTTATATGAACATGTATAGTTTAATAATAAAGAGTAGCATAGGGTTTGGTTTTGTGTCTGGTGATCTCGCTCGCGTTCGTCTATCATTGCATCACTTTTTGCATCGATAGTAAACAACCAGATAAGACACGATCTTGTTTTCACAATTCCTGATGGGAAAAAGTGATCTACAACTGTAACTGATAATAAAATATGCGTCATGCAATTACGGAGGAAAATCTTATTATATTCTGTCTATTATTACCGTCGTGTTCCTCCGAGACCGCCACAGTGTTCGTGTGTAGCCTAAGCATACTTCGTCGCAACTCGATCTAGATGTATAATCCGATTCCACTGTGACTGTGTAGGCTGAATAATCATATAATAAATATGAGAAGAAGCGTGTCACAATTATAACAGTAATTATATTCTACTCAAAGTAGATATAAAAATCGAATAGGAAAAGTAGCATTCAAGGACGACAGTCAACCACAAACATACACAGAAACAAAGAACAACTTTAACGATGAATAATAGCAAAGACATCACAAACACAAAAGGGTTGACAATAGGGCTACCGCCTGAGAACGGTCAGTGGCAAAAAAGGCCGCCGGGGGTTTAAACCAGGTTAAACTACAAAGTTTGCTAAGCACAAAACGTTTTCGCCTTTCACCTCAAATACGCACGAAACTGTATTTTGTAGGATGACACGCAAAAATAGAAAATTGTTTTCTAGTAAAATTTTGACAATAAAAAAAAAAAAATCACATAAATTAATCGTAAAACAAAATTAATTGTCGAGTTTTATGCTGTTGGTAAAACCGGCCATCGCAAAATGCGAATTGAAATCTCGGAGATTAGCAGACTTTGAGTAGTATATCATCAGCTACAACATGCCACGCTCTACTAGATTGTACTTACAGTTTTAGTTTTTGCGTTTTCATGTCTTATTTTTTCGTCATTCTACGGCATTATTTGTTTAGTCTTTATTATATACTGAAAAGGAAAAAGAAACGCATAATGTTCCGCTATATAGTACTAGTGTATGTTTAATATGCTACTGCTAATCGAATGGTACAGGGCAACGTTAGGCCTGTCCTTTCGGAAAGAAGGTTTAAACAGCACCGAACACACCAATTGTTACCCCTTTAAAGATTCATTATCAACATAAAGCGCATTTGGCTCAAGCAGGTGAGAAAACTTAGGCTTTAAACGTTGCAGTCTCTTAACATTAAACACAATACTGAAATGGCTTGACGTTTTCAAGCGAAACTTCAACATTTATGAATTTCTTGTAACAAAGTATACTTTGATTAAAAGGTCTACTACATGACAGGGTTGGTCCTTTCTGTAATTAGTTGTAGCCCCTTTTTATGGTGGCTGATTTCTGCCATTGTCGTCTTTTCGTCTTTTTGTTATTTCGCCCCCGAAAAGACGACAGAACTAAAAGACGACAGGACGAAAAGACGACAATAGCAGCGCATAAAAACGAAAGAACGAAAAGACGACAGAACGACAGAACGGAAAGACGCCATTTCAAGGGCGAAAAGATGACAGAATGCATTCGAGAGGACGAAAAGACGACACTTCAGCGGGAAAAGACGCCATTTGATATTGTCATCTTTTCATCTTGTCGCGTCTTTTCTCACTTGAAATTGCGTCTTTTCGTTCTGTCGTTCTGTCGTCTTTTCGTTTTGTCGTATTTTCGCCTTCCGGTTGACATGATTGCGGCCATTTCACGGTGACTACTAAAAGTCGGGGACGATTTTGAATTGTTGGGGAAATGGGTAAAAAAGGCAGGATGTGTGCATACCTTATGTCCAATCAATAATAAACGGAGGGTTACTATTTCTTTTTTTTAAATATTTTTTTATAAAACGCAGAATGCTTTATTTAATATGAATATTAAAATATAATAATATAAAAAATAATATTTGACTTTGTAATTTAGTAGTAACTTCCCGGGACTAATACTGATGATCATGCCTGGACCAGTCGTACTAATTATCATGTTTGGAGTAAACTTTATATTATTATTATTTAAATTGGTATGTAACAATGTATGATGGTTTACCGGACATAACTATGGATTTGTTTATTTAAAAATGCAATAAAATTACTTTGTATTTAATGATTTACTTTCCAGGGCCACTTAATAATATACACGATTTTGGCTCATATTCTTCGATCTATTCAAACAAAAGGCAAGCAAAGTATTGACATTTAAATTTAACACTAACTTTCCGGGACCGTTTGTTGAAACCATCATTTCACAATGATTATACCTTATATTTATCAATGTATGGCTTTTTGATTAGATTACCGGATTACCGGCTTTTCTGTTAAAATTGTCGGGTTTTTTTTCAAAAAAAAAGTCATACATTGTATTAGGCAAACGGACATTAGCCCCTAGGACAATAGCCCCTAAGCTCAAATTTGCATAAGCGGACAATAGCCCTTCATGATATTGCACATGCGGACAATAGCCCCTTAATTATTTTGCATATGCGGACAAAAGCCCCTTCGCACTAGGACATTATCCCCTTCACTCTAGGACAATAGCCCCTTCATGGTTTTGTTAAGGAGGACAATATCCCCTTCCCTAGAACTTGTAAGTAATTAGGAATTGTAGAGATTATTGAAGAGCACCAATATTCATTCCTTCTTCATCTTTCTTCAAAACTTAATAAATAGATAGAAGTTGGGATTGACAATTTTATTGATAATAAGTGTTTAATATATTCCTTTAGATTTCTTCAAAACTTAATTAATATAAATGTGTAAAATAGATAGAATTTTGGATTGACATTTTGCATGAACAATGCCTTAATACAAATGCAGTATACTTTAACAAGTATTTCATAAAAAAAAAGGAACATCAAAGAAGTTTTAATTGATAATTTTATTGATAATTAGTCAATTGATACAATAATTCTATTTAGTTTTTAACTTGTTTGTTAACACCTAACATGTGAAATTATTGGGAAATATGCTTGAAATGTATTTTAACGTGTATTTATGGAAATTATTTTATTGTCTTTGTGTAATAATATTAGAAATATATGCATGTACATGTGTACATGTGTTCAATAAAATTAAAAAAGGTTCTGAATTCCTGAAATTCATATCTTTATTAATTCCCAATGCTTCTTATTTGTATTAATGGAATGTTGTTTATAAAAAAACATATTCATGCAAATAAAATTCAACACCATATATAAAAAACATATTTCATGCTTTCAAAAAAACATTATTAAGGGGCTAATGTCCTATGTTGAAGGGGCTTTTGTCCGCATGTGCAATATCAAGCAGGGGCTTTCGTCCGCCTTTGCAAAATCATGAAGGGGATAATGTCCTAGGGTGAAGGGGCTATTGTCCGCATGTGCAATATCATGAAGGGGCTATTGTCCGTTTATGCAAATTTGAGCTTAGGGGCTATTGTCCTAGGGGCTAATGTCCTACATTCATTTTATTAGTACCCAATTATTAACAAAAATACCAACACGTGTACACAATACGCGACTGCGTGTGGTTAGCTGATGGCAACTTATTGGTGTGTACACCACAGTCCACCAATCAATTAGTCCAAATAGCCCGCGGCGTCTTATGCAATTCGAGTTCTGTATATGATAAACAGGAAATTGATATTTCACTTGCTTTTTATAGTGTTTTTAAAGTTGACTGTTTTTAATGTGGTAGTGTTACATTTTCGGCCACTGTGTTACATTTTCGGTCACTTGTATATTGCAGTTGAAGTGTTTCTTTAAATTTCTTCATTAACACTCACAGGCATAAAAAATAATGGTAAATTCTTGTACATACTAATCTGTGAATAAAGTCATTAGGTTTGTGGTTTAACACATTTAAAATGCACAAATACCAGGATTCAACAATAAAATTACAAGAGACTATGAATATCTAGCATATTGATTTTTTATATACATGTATAGAAAATAAGATCATACATGTTAATCTTTATTATGCAAGATCGACCTAATATGACCGGACAAAATATAACACTGTAAATAAAATAACAAAATCCTGACAGATTAAATGTGTATCCAAGTAATAAGCTTTATCGATTATTTCCGATAAAACAACTTATTCATAATTTTGCTAAAGCATCATCTAAGTAGACTGACTTTTTTTGGTAGGTGATAGACGAGGTCTTTATCCTAGATGTTTAACCAATTTTACTGTAAAACTTAAAAGTATTTATGTGTGATTCTTTTAAAATCCTGCATATACATGTATATGAATATTAATATGACATATGTATCCGTTTCAAAATTAAATCTTAAAAATTGGTGACCAGACCTAGAAAAGACGACAAATGGTAGAAATCAGCCACCATACCTTTTTGTACAAAACACTGTGAGATACATCCGGAATATTACGTGGAATTAGGGGTGTATAATAGTGCAACATAGGCAATTTTTTGATTATGCGTTTCTTTTTCCTTTCGGTATATATAAACAAGTTAATAATTTGAATAAATGCCGCATGCATTAAACAAACATCAGGAAAAAGACATGTGTACTCTGACATTCGTAAAGTAATGTTCACCAATCTGACCAACCTGCCATTGCCAAGAACTAATAAGCCTGTTTTTTTTTAATCTTTTTTGGTAAATATCTTCTTTTTTTGATAGTTAATTTTTACACAATATACTTTAATATTAAGCGTCTACGTGGCCGAATGGTTAACGATGTTGCGTTGTAAACCTTCGCCTCTCACCGCTGCGGTGCGAATCCCACTGGGAGCGCGACTTGTAAGTGAGGAAGTGTCGATTCTTACGGATGGCGGGAGATGTACAGTACTGGTTCTACCCATGAAAAGTGGCTGATCTGCCTCCACCACAAAAAAAAAATCGACCGTCATATATAACCCTACATGTGTTGAAAATGACGCGAAACAAACAAACAAACAAACAAACACATTTTTATATTATAACTTGTCGGTAGCTGATCATTTGTATGCATTGAGTGAGACTCTTTACTTCATGTTCAGAGACATAACCGCTTACTAACAACCTATGTAATAGGTTTACTTCAACAACAGACGTAATACAACTGAACAATTTCCTAGCCTGAGGAAACATTTCTAAAAATATTAATTATTTTCGATTCCAATGTTTTCATGTTCACCGTCATATGCATACCATCTTCCGGATGGCTCAAATTTTTAATACTATTGACATTTTAAATATTAAGTTTTGCTCAACCCGGGGCTAGGGTCAAGCACTTTTCACTACTGTTCATGAGCAGTCTCGATCAAACCGAGACTACTCTATATAGTGTATTTAATTGTGTGTTCCAAATTTCACCTTTTATATTCGTTTTCTATAAAAATGTCAAGGTGTCAATGTGTGGGTGTAAGACATGGAATTCTATATTAAGCTCACGTTGTTCAAGTCTTCATTAAACTAGGGTCTGATCCGGAAACAGTTTACACATACATTTAACAAGATTTGGAATAGTTCTTGCCACATGGTATTCATATTTTAGCAAAGTGAATGAAGTTGCATAATCATTGAATCTGACGTTGGGATGATAGTCCATCTGACAACATGCATCTATCAATGGTTTCCGCAACCGTGGGTTTGTGGGTTTGGGTTGGGGTGGTGGAGCTGGATCGGGCGTACCCCGGGGATTCGACAGAACTAATTTCCCCGGGGTAGGAAATTAGACAGATCCCGAACCAACATGAGGATATTTCATACTGATATTAAATCCTACAATATAGGGAATTAGACATAAATATTGTCCCTAGAAACCGGAATAGACAATCAATTTGTACATTTTCTTAATTCCCCTGGGTTTGTCCGACGCCGCCCCCGCCTACCGATGGGAGAAAACATTGATAGCCGTATTATACCAATCAAAATGCGATGCAACCTTCTTGACTTCCATAATGCCATTTAGCAAACGTGCACAGTCTTATTGTCTGATTCGATAGCAATGAAACTCTAAAGTTGAATAGCCCTTCAGGCTATCTATTATTGGTATCTAAATGGTCATGATACATCCCGAATAAATACAGTTACAATATGAAAGATAAAGTTAACAAACTCCCCGAGCGTACATTAAATGTATTCAATACTTCATTCGTGAAAGTTATGAGTATCAAAGGCATACGAATGACTTTGAATAAAGGTTATTGGAACGGGATGAACCCAGAAACAACAATAAAGAACAAACACAGTTAACAAATAATGTCAGTATTTTTTTTATCTAGTTTTCCTAGGGAGTACATCAGGCTTTTCATGGGGGTCTAAGTGTCCGACTTAAAATTGACAAATATTAACATTTTCTATTCTACATGGCCAAAACATAATGAATGAGCCTAAAAATGATCCTTGTTTTGCAAAGAAATTGATTCAGCACAGTAATATGTGCTATCCTAGGTGACGCACCATGGTTAATTTAAGCATTTTACGTCTGATTCCGCCCTAGCTATATGGTGTATTCAAAGTTTAGACATTAACAACATGGTTCTAACAGCATATTTTGATTGATATAAGTGTTTTATTATGAAATGGAACATTTTTATAATTAATGATGTTTCTAGAAAAATCCTGATGTACCCCCTTTAAGGCCCACAAAATAAAGATGTTTGAAAAGGAAAATTTGGACATCGTCGAACACGATAAATACAAAATATATAGCAGTCTCGGTTTGATTGCTCCACATTTAGTTCGTCGATATAATGATGAAGTCCCGTCTTTGTTTATTTATTAATTTATTGTCTTTCTGCCTTTCTGTATATAGCAGATGCGCCTGCATCAGCAAATCAGAAACGATATCAGAATGTCGGTGAATGTCAAACTTTTTTAGAAGAATTGTTCTAGACGTTTGTCTTGAAAACAAGCAAGCGTCGCAGATTATCTATACTATTTTTTTAAAACAAGAGAACCACGTGCGGATACAGACACTTGTATGTATAGATTAAATCGTAATTACTTTGTTTCCAGTAAACTGTCATAGCAAATTAGATAAGTGTGACCTATCCTCTGTATTTGGTTATCCGACCAATTAATAAAGTGTATGGTCGTGTTAGACATCCTATGAGAGTATAACGGAAAATAAATCTAACATATCTTTGAGAATAAGTGATACATGACAAATACATTGGTATCCCCTTGTCCGACACCAAAATGCATTTGTGTTGTGTTGTGTTGTTTGCTATTTATAGATATATTAATTGGTACGATGACCGACTGGCCGTATTAATTGGTACGATGACCGACTGGCCGTATTAATATGAATTAAAATCAAACGCTTCACCTTCAACTGTAATTGCATGTTTAATCACAAATCACTGACCATTCACCAACTATTCTTGAAAATATTCTTAGATTTCAGCCTAAGTATGCAAATTTCAATCACAAAGATTTTTATAAGTTTAAAGGATAAACGTTCAGAACAAGCTGCTATGTATGAATGTGACAAATACTAATAAATAGCAACTTTATACTATTGTTTATCTTTGAATGTCATAGGAATATTTGTGAACGAAATTTGAGTACTTGAGCTCAAGTCTAAGAATAGTTTGAAGAATGGTTGGTGAATTCCAGCCGAGGCTCAGCAGCTGATCATGTTAAATCTCAAAATATGTGTCTGTGTTAGTATACTAGACAATAATAAATATAAATAATAAGTCTAATAACATTCATACCAATAATACTCATAGTTGTCTTAATATTTTTACTAATTGATGCTTTTCTGTTAAAACAGGAGTTTTTATTAAGATGTAACACGTTATCTTTATTGTATTAACTCCACCAATCACATTAGCTTTTAACAGAGCGCCAAATATGCAAAATGATATATAGGGTCCTATAGAAACCACAGCGTTCGAACGCAATGGCATCGTAGGTCCGCACTGTACTGCAAACAAGGACTTGAAACTACAATGAAAGAGACAAAAAACAACAGAAAGGGTGGTGAAGACAGGGTTACCGACTTGGAACGGTCAGTAGGCAATAAGGCCTACAGGTTAGCTTGAAATATACCGTCCAAATTTCAGGCATATCAAAGTTTGTGTCTAGTACTGCGTGCGGGCAGCCTTATTCTCCTACTCCTCGAGGGTTGGGTAGGTAGGATTGTTCCAGGTTCTGACCAGCTAAGAGATTTAACTCACTCCCTATAATACTATTCTATATATGTTACTATCCTATACTATATTTAATGATAATAATATATCATGCCTTAACCATTTGCTGCACGTCAATCTCATAACTTACCTGAACCAGATTCAAATTGCATTCTCAAAACCATGCCTAACCAAGGACGTTTCATAATCGCTATACATCTGGGTGTTTTTATACATCTGGGTGTTTTTTTAAATAAAAATCAAATTCTACACTACTGAATTCTCAATGGAAGTAACTTATATTTCTGTTATGAAAGATGCTATGTTGAGTGTGTCACCTGTTAACCATGGAGACATTATAATCTCGGAATCTAGATGACCTAGCCACCATTAATACTACGCTCTTTGCTCATATCGTCATTAATATTTTATTTTCACTTTGACATCGATAACTATCCACATCTATGGGACGTATCTTGTGCCATAACATACTGGATTATAAGAATCTACCATGGGTATCCGGTGAAGATAGGGAATTCCAACACGAGGTATACGTGTTTTTATCGGAACCGAGGATCTGCCGAGGTTCCGATTAAAACACCTATACCGAGGGTTGGAATTCCCTATCTGAACCGAATACCCATGATAGATTCTGGTTCTTGCATATCAGAGAAATGTTGTGCGTTGACGGCGCCAGCTATTGACGTTTTGCATGTTTTCCTGCATACCGGATGTTGGCGCGAGAGATTTTTATCTCGACCCTAGGGTGAGATGGAAATATCTAGCCCCGGTAAAATGACTGATATCCTTGTCCGGTATGGAAGAATTGTGCCCCTCCCAGATCATCTGTTTTGCTAGAGCTTGTTAAGGACTTCAATGAAACAAGGAAACTTCTTCAACAAGGTTTTCGCTAATAAAAACTATGTAGATCTTTTTCAAAGTTCTATCGCTGCAAAGAACACCTACTAAAACACAATCCTTTAAATATGTCTGCGACCAGGAATAGCACAGTCTGTATTTTATGGAGATGTGATCTATACACTCGGAAGTTAAATGGATCTGACGGGTTCCTTGACCACTTAAAAAAATCTAGAAAATCGCCAGAAAAGAATAAAACTGGTTAGTTTTGAATATGAATTTCATGTTTAGTAATTGAACCCTCTACAGTCAGTCGCGATGTCTGTATAACCTCGTGGAGCTATAATCTCGTGGGGCTCTATGACTGCACCTTCTAAAAAACTGAAAAGAGATGTAGATGCATGAACCTTCGTCCCTCAGGTATGTTATAACGATAGATTGTTTTCTCTTTGACTTCAACTGCTGTGGTTGTTCAGTACAAATCGTGATGCATTCCGAGGGAGCTGAATACAGGATAATAGCGAGGTTGTGTGCACATAGTGGTATAGTGCTGACCTACGATGCCATTAAGTTCGGATTCTTTCTTTGTGCTTTCTGTGTTTTCAGCTTTTTGCTATGGTGCTCTCATCATACGACCAATACATTAGTCTCCCTTACATCATGTACGTGTCAAATATTATATTTAAACCTAACATGCACAACGTTAAAAACACTTTACATATATTTCAGGAAATTCGTCAGAAAAGGATACGATCCTTTAGTATCACAGCGCCCTTCGTTTTTGGTGATTGACCCCTCTACAGTCAGTCACCACGCCTCACTTTCCTATTGTGCGATTTTCGGACAGACAACCTCATGCGACTGCAAGATTGCACCTTCTGAAAGTGTTTTCTTTTTGGCTGCAACTGCTTTGGTTGTTCAGTACACTTCTTGATACATCCTGAGGTGTTTCTAATTATGCTGTTTTTTATATATAGTTTTACAATTCCATATAGGTGTATAGTTTCCTAATTTTTCTGGAGGTGTAGTATATTGTAAGAGATTTCCATTTGATTTGATGTACCTTTATCTACACTGTCTTGTCAATTTGAGCGCTGAAGACAGGATAATAGCCAGGCTGTGTACACTTAAAATCAGTGTGCCTTATTGCCTACTGGCCGTTCCAAGTCGGTAACCCTGTCTTGACCACTCTTTGTGTTTAGTATTGTCCATTTCATTGTAAAATTAAATTTCTCTTTGTTTGCGGTACAGCGCGTCTTTACGGTGACATTGCGTTTGGGTGCTGGCGGTATTCTACTTTAAAACCACAAAGAGCGAGTCTGATGATCCGAGAGCGATTTTATTATAATCTAAAGAAAGGTGCAATATAATCCTATTAGTACAGATAACACATATTATTATATAACCTATAAATAGACGCGTTTTCATTGGGTAAAAAGTAATTTTTTAGAAAAAATATCTAGCGATATTGACCTGTTTTTTTGATATTGACCTGTTTTTTTGATATTGACCTGTTTTATATAATTGTTTTTTTTGATATTGACCTGTTTTATATAATTGTAAATTGAGGGTTATATAATAAAACAGTTATGGACTTTTCAGCTGTTATACATGATGTTGATATGTACCAAAAAATCATTATTGACCTCGGCTATCGCCTCGGTCAATAATGATTTTTTTGGTGCATATCACATCATGTATAACAGCTGAAAAGTCCATAATTGTATATTATATTACGGAGATAACACATATTATATTACGGAGTTACGGTGGTCTAGTGATTAAGGCATTCGCCTGGTAATCTTGAGGTCGAAGGTTCGAGTCCCGTCAGAGGCGGGCTTGTTACTGACGAGAGACCGGTTGGTGAGCCGCCAGCTAGTTAAATAACGGTTACCGATTGCCTACCTGCCTGGTGCCTGGCATTAAAGAATAGGAATCGGGAAGTAATGATGTTCAAGATAAAGGTGTCTCAAAATTGACTGGCCTTTTCAACAGAGGTGACACTATAATAAACACACACTTGTTACTTTTATTAATAAACACACCACTATAACGTATACACTACAGAGCGTATATACTGAAACGTAAAAGAAACGCAACTCGGGAATTTCCGTTATATATTGTGTATACTGCACACTTAATTCCACATAATATTCCAAAGAAATCCCAAGATGTTTCGTAAAAGTTGCAGTTAATTAGAGAAAGAACACAACTGTCATGTTGTAGACGTTTTAATCAAACTACACCTTGTAACAAGAAATTCATAAATATTGAAGTTCCTCTTTGAAAAACTGAGCCAGTTTAGTACTGTATTTAACGAAAAGAGTTTTGCATCCTAAGTTTGCTCGAATGTTTGAGCCAACCGCGTACTCTGACAGTAATGAAACTTTGACGGAATACTACTTGCTGTGTTATGTGTTGTTTTAGTATTTTTTTCCGGAAGGAAAGGTCTTACGTAGCCATAACAGCAGCATATTGTACATACAATATATGGCGGAAATTCCCGTGTTGCGTTTCTTTTGCGTTTCAGTATATACGCTCTGTAGTGTGTAATAACCCGTAAATGTTAGTTTTCTCATATAGCACGAGTTGCTCCCCTTAAACCACAGTAGCATGCTGTACAGTGTGTATATTCATATTGATCTATCGTTAAAAAATAAATGGACCAGAGATGATAATTGAAGTTAATGGAATATGCATCGTAATGTTATTATGCATATACCATTGAAAAGATACACTCGTGTTAGTTTAAAACTTTATTAAATCGAAAATAAACTGACAAAGAAATTATACCGTAAATGACCAAGGTGTCAGAGTTGAAATCGTGCAAAAGTTTTGATAATAAATGTGACACAATACATATCGTAATTTTGAAATGCGTTCATCATTGAATAGAGGCCTCGAAAAAACGTTTTTAATTTTGAACGAAAAACGATAGAGAAAGAATATCACAAAATACGCAATTCTCCGTGTAAACAGTATGCATTGCATACGTCATTGAGTATATTCGGAGCTGTTACACAGGTCTGAACTATTCAGTCATTCTGTCATCTTTGGCCCGAACTAACAAAGTCCCAAGGACAAAACCCAAAACTGGAGCGTCGACTTAAGAGTTACAAGTCATAATTCATTTTACACAAATTTAACCACGGGTATTTTGAGATCCGTGAATAACCTTTACTTTTATTCGGCATATATATATGCATTGTTATATAACCTGAACGCCTGGATAGAGTTTTGATAGTGTAATTGTGCCGTCATTTGGGGGGGGGGGGGGGGTTCTTTAAAAGCTCTTTATTACTCCCATATCTGTATGCATGGAAGTTGTAGTCACGCTGTCTTGTCTTTAGAAGTCAGTAAGTTAGGTTAACAAGAAATAAAACTCAAAACATCCACACACCCGGTATCCGGATAAATTCACGTCGGAGCAATACAACGAACGTTGATCACCCGCCAGTGAAAATATTTCCTAGGTGAGTCTAAAAAGTCTTTGTTATGGACATGTAAACGTGTTTTCCATTCTGTTTTTTTAGCACTTTTCTTTTGGCGGTAATTATATAGATCAACAATTAAATAAGAAATAAATTTGGCGTTCAGTAAGTGATTTAATCGGTATTGAAACATCATTTCAGTTGTACTGCAGAACTGTATTTCGATAGTTCGAGTCTTATTTCTTCCGAGAACGATATTGATCAGCATGTTTTTGTGTTTAACTAGCAAGACAAATGTATAACAGACAGGCATTTGAAAGTTTAAGCGTTTACATAGAAACCAGGGGGAAATGTAGGAGAGGTGTAAGGAAAATGGATACGACTTACGACGGGTAATGATACGACTACGCTCGGAGCACAAAACATGATACGACGAACTCGGAGTATACTATTCACTTATTTAAGCTCTTATATGAAATTAAATGTATTTGATAACATTGGATAAAGACTTTAGTTTAATAATATTTTATTCCAGATATGTTTATATGCATCAATTCAACATCACAATATTCAAAGGCAACCAGAGTTTATGGGATGACGAGTTGTCCGTGGTCCGTCCGTCCGTTCGCCGGTCGTTAACTTTTGCCTTGTTAACATGATAAAATACGTCGTATTTAATCTTATCTTTACCAAACTTTGTCGATGTATATATCTCAATAAAAGCTCGGACGAGTTCGAAAACCAGTCAGATCGGCCCAGTAAAACAAGAGTTATGGCACCTGTTTTACTGAATAATGTCATATTAAGCCTTGTGAACATTCTAGCGCATTCATATTGTGTTTGATCTTTATGAAAGTTGTTCAGATTGTTGATATTAATAAAAGCTCGACCAAATTCTAAAACCAGCTATATCGGACCAGTAACAGCAGAGTTATGGCCCCTTGAAGTATGCAAGCATGCCTCATTCAGCCTAGTAAACACTCTACTCCTTGATCTTTACCAAACTTTGCCAGTGCCTTTATATCAATGCAAACTCGGACAAGTTCAAAAACCAGCTATATCGGACCAATTACAGCAGAGTTATGGCCCCTTTAATTATACAAGCATGCCTTATTCAGCCTAGTAAACACTCTAGCACTTTGATATTTACCAAACTTTGCCAGTGCCTTTGTATCAATGCAAACTCGGACAAGTTCGAAAACTAGCTATATCGGACCAGTAACAGCGGAGTTATGGCTCCTTGAATTATACAAGCATGCCTTATTCAGCCTAGTAAACACTCTAGCACCTTGATATTTACCAAACTTTGCCAGTGCCTTTATATCAATGCAAACTCGGACAAGTTCGAAAACCAGCTATATTGGACCAGTAACAGCAGAGTTATGGCCCCTTGAATTATGCAAGCATGCCTCATTCAGCCTAGTAAACACTCTACTCCTTGATCTTTACCAAACTTTGCCAGTGCCTTTATATCAATGCAAACTCGGACAAGTTCAAAAACCAGCTATATCGGACCAATTACAGCAGAGTTATGGCCCCTTTAATTATACAAGCATGCCTTATTCAGCCTAGTAGACACTCTAGCACCTTGATATTTACCAAACTTTGCCAGTGCCTTTGTATCAATGCAAACTCGGACAAGTTCGAAAACTAGCTATATCGGACCAGTAACAGCGGTGTTATGGCTCCTTGAATTATACAAGCATGCCTTATTCAGCCTAGTAAACACTCTAGCACCTTGATATTTACCAAACTTTGCCAGTGCCTTTATATCAATGCAAACTCGGACAAGTTCGAAAACCAGCTATATTGGACCAGTAACAGCAGAGTTATGGCCCCTTGAATTATACGAGCATGCCTCATTCAGCCTAGTAAACACTCTACTCCTTGATATTTACCAATCTTTGCCAGTGCCTTTATATCAATGCAAACTCGGACAAGTTCGAAAACCAGCCAGATCGAATTGGTAAGACCAGAGTTTGCTGAAAAATGCCATATTAAGTGCAAGTGCACCTCATCAGCAGAGTATAACAACATAGTAGTAACTCGCATAGTTACAAGCCGTAATGTGCAAAACGTGTTGTTATTTTGTGTGTATGCCCATAATTGAAAAATAATAAGACTGACACGCAAAAAGATTGTGTGAATAGAGGACACAATCCCCCCCACCCCCCACCAATGGAACAACAGGTACGAAATAATTGAAAAACAAGTATAATGCTTGATTTGAATTGTTTTTAAAGGCTCATCAACAAACCAGTTTAAGCGGTTACTTGTCACATGAAGTTAGATCATGAACGTTTGTAAAATTTAAAACATCTACATAAGCAATGTAATGAGGTTTAATTTCATTTGTTTGCGGTTTTTTTTTTTATGTAACGATAGCGTATCCATGGTCCTTGCATTCAGAGCAATTCCTCCCTAATATCAGCCATGACAATGACGTTGTGTTTTTGTTTTTTTGTTTTTGTATAAGCCTGGTATCTATCTAAATCTCTATACTGTTTCACACCCTCACGGGTAAGTTCGAGCAGGTTGCGCGCCTGCGTCTATGTTCTTCCTGACTAGTTCAAGTGACTTCCTGAATTCTTCTAGACTGTCTTCATCATGTTCATGTGGCCTGTAATAAGCACCTATATGAAGAGGTTTGGCTCCAACAATTTCAATCTTTATCAAAGCAAGTTCACAGTTGACTGTCTTGATGCTAAAATTGTATAGAAGACACCAGCAGCTAAATAAATAGCAGTTTGAAACAATATAAGGGTTAAGGGAGGATGGATGTTGAATCCTTGTTTGTAGAAATCAGAATTTTATTAAGATCAATTGTATCAATGTAAAAATCTTACCTGCAATAAAATCCAAAAACAGGAGTAGATAACTATAGACAACTGTTTAACTTCATGTTTAGGTATTTGGAAGATTTAGCTGCCCTCTTTTGTAATAATTATAATTATTTGTCATTTGATGACTACATAATTAAACTTATTACAAAAAGTGGGATTCATAAAAAACAGAAAAGACTGACTGAGAATTATCTTTAATTACTTTTTGGCATAATTGGCCATGGCTGATTTTATGTATTTAATATGGCATTATAGTTAATAATGCATAAATAAAGTGATAGTTCAACATATGTTCATTAGGTTCCGGACAATCAGAAATATTGACAGTTGAACCTGTCCGGAAAATCGGACATGTTGGCAATTCAACATTTATTTCATCTTCCGGACAACGGAGATATTGACAGATCCAATCGGAAATATTGACAGTTGAACATACAACTACTTATTCCGGACAATCGGAAATATTGACAGTTCAACATATAATTACTTATATTGGACAATAAGAAATTGTCGGACAATGCATCAATACATATATTCCGGACATCGGGAATATTTTCAAATAAATTGAACTGCCGCCTTATATGAAACACGATCGGCATTTTGACTGGTCATTGAATATTATAGCCTCCGGAAAATCGGAAGGTCAAGAAAAAGTATATTCCGGACAAGTATATTTTGTAAAACCTACATGTAATACAATCTTGTATAACTTAACGGATATCACATTACATACTTGTACGTATAATGCAGTCAAGATACACATAACTCGTCTATATCTGCGCTAGTGTATTCAGAAGTTACGACGTGCTATCGTCTCTTGTTCACCTCCGGTATCCGTATTAAACGACGTCTGAGCAATACGACGAACGCGGATCATCCGCCAGTGAAAATATTTCCGGGAGTTGTGTCTAAAAAGTAATGTTTGTGGACACGTAAATTCTGTGTACAGTATTGTTTATTTCCTGCGTTGCATTCTATATAAGAAGGGAAGAATAAGTGGTACTTTTTATGTTTGCTCAGTATACATTTATACCGTTAAACAATTAGTTACATACAGTGTAGCTAACAAATCCCCACTAAGATAACATTATCCAGCGACATATAAAGTTATGATAGCAGTACTGTCAATAATAATCTATACAATGCGCAAAAATGAATTCTGGGGCGGCTCTAAATAACCTATACTGTGTTGATGAGCCGTTAAACAACATTCAATTCAATTTATATATAGTTATGATAGCAGTACTGTCATTAATAATCTATACACTGAATACTTCAAGGCAGTATGATACTCGTTATTTACACAGATTATTATTGACTAGGTTTTAAATTCGAAAATAATAGAATGTTATTTAGAGTTAATCCCAGAGAGAGGCGAAGGATGCAAAGGAACTACGATTACTGCGTTTCGAATGCATACATTTAAATGCGGGTCATCCTATCACTAATGGGCATTCCATATGTAATAACTTCAGTGGCAAATGAACAATGTGCGTAAGTAACAGTCTTAATAAAACTTAGTCTGCTACTGTTCTCACTGTGCGTAAGTAACAGTCTAAACACAACTTAGACTGCTACTGTTACAGTCTTAATACAACTTAGTCTGCTACTGTTCTCACTGCGCGTAAGTAACATTCTTAATACAACTTAGTCTGTTACTGTTCTCACTGCGCGTAAGTAACATCCTTAATACAACGTAGTCTGCTACTGTTCTCACTGCGCGTAAGTAACAGTCTTAATACAACTTAGTCCGCTACTGTTCTCACTGCGCGCAAGTAACAGTCTTAATACATCTTAGTCTGCTACTGTTACAGTCTTAATACAACTTACTCTGCTACTGTTCTCACTGCGCGTAAGTAACAGTCTTAATACAACTTAGTCTGCTACTGTTACAGTATTAATACAACTAAATCTGCTACTGTTCAAACTGCGCGTAAGTAACAGTCTTAATACAACTTAGTCTGCTACTGTTACAGTCTTACTACAACTTAGTCTGCTAGTGTTCTCACTGCGCGTAAGTAACAGTCTTAATATAACTTAGTCAGCTACTGTTCTCACTGCGCGTAAGTAACAGTCTTAATACAACTTAGTCTGCTACTGTTCTCACTGCGCGTAAGTAACAGTCTTAATACAACGTAGTTTGCTACTGTTCTCACTGCGCGTAAGTAGCAGTCTTGATACAACTTAGTCTGCTACTGTTCTCACTGCGCGTAAGTAACAGTCTTAATACAACTTAGTCCGCTACTGTTTTCACTGCGCGTAAGTAACAGTCGTAATACAATTTAGTCCGCTACTGTTCTCACTGCGGGTAAGTAACAGTCTTAATACAACTTAGTCCGCTACTGTTCTCAATGCGCGTTAGCAACAGTCGTAATACAACTTTGTCTGCTACTGTTACAGTCTTAATACAACGTAGTCTCTTACTGTTTTCACAATGCGTAAGTAACAGTCTCAATAAAACATAGTCTGCTACTGTTCTCACTGTGCGTAAGTAACAGTCTCAATAAACCTTAGTCTGCTACTGTTCTCACTGCGCGTATGTAACAGTCTTAATACATATTAGTCTGCTGCTGTTCTCAATGTGCGTAAGTAACTGTCGTAATACAACTTAGTCTGCTACTGTTCTCACTGCGCGTAAGTAACAGTCTTAATGTGCGTAAGTAACTGTCGTAATACAACTTAGTCTGCTACTGTTCTCAGTGCGCGTAAGTAACTGTCGTAATACAACTTAGTATGCTACTGTTCTCACTGCGCGTAAGTAACAGTCTTAATACAACTTAGTCTGCTGCTGTTCTCAATGTGCGTAAGTAACTGTCGTATTACAACTTAGTCTGCTACTGTTCTCACTGCGCGTAAGTAACTGTCGTAATACAACTTAGTCTGCTACTGTTACAGTCTTAATACAACTTATTCTGCTACTGTTCTCACTGCGCGTAAGTAACAGTCTTAATACAACTTAGTCTGCTACTGTTACAGTCTTAATACTACTTATTCTGCTACTGTTCTCACTGTGCGTAAGTAACATTCTTAATACAACTTAGTCTGCTACTGTTCTCACTGCGCGTAAGTAACATCCTTAATACAACTTAGCCTGCTACTGTTCTCACTGCGCGTAAGTAACAGTTTTAATACAACGTAGTCTGCTACTGTTCTCACTGCGCGTAAGTAACAGTCTTAATACAACGTAGTTTGCTACTGTTCTCAATGTGCGTAAGTAACTGTCGTAATACAACTTAGTCTGTTACTTTTCTCAATGTACGTAAGTAACAGTCTTAATACAACTTAGTCTGCTACTGTTCTCACTGTGAGTTAGTAACATTCTTAATACAACTAAGTCTGCTACTGTTCTCACTGCGCGTAAGTAGCAGCCTTAATACAACTTAGTCTGCTACTGTTCACACCGCGCGTAAGTAACAGTCGTAATACAATTTAGTCCGCTACTGTTCTCACTGCGGGTAAGTAACAGTCTTAATACAACTTAGTCTGCTACTGTTCTCAATGCGCGTTAGTAACAGTCGTAATACAACTTTGTCTGCTACTGTTACAGTCGTAATACAACTTAGTCTGCTACTGTTCTCACTGTGCGTAAGTAACAGTCTTAATACAACGTAGTCTCTTACTTTTTTCACTGTGCGTAAGTAACAGTCTCAATAAAACTTAGTCTGCTACTGTTCTCACTGTGCGTAAGTAACAGTCTCAATAAACCTTAGTCTGCCACTGTTCTCACTGCGCGTAAGTAACAGTCTTAATACAACTTAGTCTGCTACTGTTCTCAATGTGCGTAAGTAACTGTCGTAATACAACTTAGTCTGTTACTGTTCTCAATGTGCGTAATTATTATCACATTCTTACTTCTATGGCGACGTGATTTGCAAACTGCGTAAGATATTTGGTCGTAACCACTTCCATGCAACCGTTATCAAACTTATCGAGATCTTTTTGACCCAATTATCTTGAAGCGCACAGCATGTTTAGTGGTTAACCCATTTGCAATTCGCCACTGTTGTTTTTTTTTTATTCGTTGTGCCATAATACTGACTATAATATCTGTTATAGTCAATGGTTATTGGAGGCAACACTACCTGTAGATAATTATTGAGATTGAGTAAATTTCACGGTGCATTTTTCTACATGCACACCGCTGTCAAGATTTTAACAGAGAGGTATGATGTTTTTTGAGCTTACAGTTAAAAACTTAATTTCCTTGAAATTAGACTCGCAGGATCTATGATTTTGTAATAATCCTGTTGCTCGTGATTTTAGCTTCGATTAGGTCGTATTCGTTTCAATTTATTCATACAGATGTTCACGTTGTGGCAGGATGCAAATAACGTTTTCTATTTTCCTTTGTTTGACCAGGGCTTTATATGAAGCCCTGGTTTGACGGCCATTTCCGATTCTCGTCAGACCAACTTTTTCTTTCAATTTTATTAACATAAGCTTTATTTCGTCTCTTCCTTTGTTTATATCCTGTGAGATTCCCTTTCCCATTGATATTTACTTTAAATAAACGTTCTCATAAATCATTTAATTAATATTGCCGAAATGTGGAGTGAGTCATAGTTCCCCACGATATTAATTCCCACGCTAAGTGGGTCAATCAGCTGTTTCGATATATATGCTAAATTAGAACAATGTGGTTGTGTTGCGTCTCGCTAGACTACTTTTTAACTGAATATGTTTAGGACTGTTGCAAGTGTAACGCTTGTTGGGTGTGTTTAAAGAACAAGACGTCTGTAATAGTGAATCTTTATTTAGTGATGATCGTATGCGAACTGATTTCAATCTCTTCCAAAATACTACAGGCAGTGTGCCTTGCCCTCTGGGGGTTATATATCAGTCAATGGAAATATCATGGCTGGCTAAAGGAATCTAAAGTGTATATCATATCTAAATGCTACAGCATCTTTATGTGTCTCGGTGCGTTTCGACTGAGGGAGTTTTTGGGTGTTGGGAATAATAATAATAGTGGGGTAATAATAATAATTAAATAAATATAATAATAATAATATGTATATAATAATGCTAATAATAAATAAAAAAATAAAAAAATCAATAAAATAAAAATAAACAGACTAGATCTACATGAAGTCTGCACAATCAGTTATTATAATAAGTTGGTATTACTATTTAGGATTTTATTTTCATTTGTCCTCCATCTGTACTCATTTGTGCTAGGTTTATACATTGTACGCCTCTTTTTTGTTTTCATAATCACACTGGATAATGAGTCGTGGAAAGCGAGCCGAACAGTTCGATGGTTAGTTCTCTGCCGGTAACGTGGTTGATGATCCCACCTGGAAAGGTCAGTGGTTGCCTCCCAGCCGATCCAAAGGGTGTACGTTCAGCTATTCAGGGACGTCACATATCGTTGAGTGACTCGATTGGTTGCAGAAAAGGCCTTACACAAGACGTTCGTCAGATAGAGGAACAGATCACAGCCTCCGGGAAACAGGACTCATTTTTATACGCTTTATAATGCTGTTGTCGTAGATAATGCAAAAATCACAAACAAAAGCAAAAAACTATCATATCTTTTTTCCACCAGGCGTATGCAAATTGCAAGTTCGTTGTAGATATGGTGGCGGTAGATTGTTTGTTACTGCAAACAGTTCACACTAGGAAATTGAAAATGGTATCAAAATAAAAACATTATCCTGTTTGTAATGACAGTAGTTAGACTACATTTTCAACTCAAATTTATTCAATTTACAAAAACAATGAAAATAATAATAATTATTGAGTCATTCGAGAGGCAATTAAAACTGTAAATAACAGTGAGTCACATTAGAAAACTATTATTATTCGACTCAAGGCAGAGCTAAATATAATTGTTGTCATTCTGCGGATGATGTCCATAGCTACTGCACTTATTATTTAATAACTATTATGAAAACCATTTATAGAGGAATAATCTGTTGGAAACCATCTACTCGTTGGAGAAATGTCTATTACGCCATAATGTTCGCCTACTGTTATCATTATCGTTGTTGTGCACTATGTTTTCAGCTCCTGCTGCTATTATTTAACTCCAAGGCTGTTGGTGTAATCGTGTTTTATGATGCTAACCATGTATTTGGAGTGTTTAGGCACTATGTTTTCTTACTGCGGATAAGTATATCTCAACAGTTTGTTGATATCAGCTAATTTTAACTTGCTGCCGTTGACTGTTGTTGCTAATAAAAGTTGTTGTTCTGACAATGGAGGCAATGCATATTCATGACCCAGAGCGGTAGGTTACGTCATACTGTCGGGGCGTGCGTCTATGATAGTGCGGAAGCATTGTCTTAGTTTTGGCATTATTTTTCATTTGAATTAATGCTGTTTAACAGTTTAAAATCAATTCATGCATCCTTTCTTCTAAATTGACTGTTTATAAAACATCCTATGCTTTTCGTCTAGCGATCAGCTTTACAATTATTCAGTTTGCGTACAATGATGTCTTCATTACAGATTTTTATATACGAATGCTGTTGCTGCTGATGCTTAATTATGATTGGATCTCTATCACTTCTTTCAAGATTTATTTTGTTTCATTCTCTCGAACATTTTGCCCTATATTTCAGTTTGTGTAGCCATAGAGTCCTCCAGTGTTGGTATTTTGTGTAACCATCGAGTTGTCTTAACACCAGTCAAAAGTTATGTCGGTATAGGATGCAATGTGTGGAACAGGTCATAGAGTCCTCCAGTGTTGGTATTGTATGTAAAGTTCCACTTTTTACTTGTTATACAAGAAAAACATTCGCTACTTAGCAGCTTTGTGATTTTCGAAACTATGTCGTGTAGAGTTTGGGAATATCTCCCTACATTTGTTTAATACATTCATATTTAATGCATCGACAGTGCTTTATCAGTGGTGTCCATATTCAAAACATGGACAAAAGTTACATACTTATCATAATGCCTAAATTTAAGGGTATTCCATTTGATCATTGGTTTATTGTTGGGCCAATCCTTTTAGATCGATGAGGTTTCATTATCCTGCACCAGGTTGATGTTTTATTTATACTGCACCAGGTATTTTTGCAAGGGGTTCATTGAAGTTCAGTTATCTGTTTCTTTTCGGCCTGTCCCTAGTCAATACACAGCCCTTTAAACCAGTTAGTGCATGGTCACCAACTTATAAAACCCTTCTGTGCTGTGTCGATTCAAAATAACAACTTCTCTGCAGGGTTCCACACTACAGAGTGTGTGTGTGTGTGTTTGTGTAGCTCTGGGGTTTATAGTCAATAGTCATAGTCAAAGTTATATAAACTCCAAAAGGTATATTGCACAATAGAACCTGGGCAGGTTGCAAATTGTATTTTAATAACACATTTCCTCCAAGTTTTAGGTTGTCATACAAGAAGGTGATTAATGAGATAAATGTCTTTCCAATAGTCAGCATCACATGACATCTTTCTGTATTGGTTAAAGGGAGTTTACACAGTTGTGTGGCTAACTTTTTTAATGCGGGCTAGTTTACTTGAAAAGGATACATGTTCTTCGTGTATTGCTGTCGGAGTGTTACATGGTTTAGCCTTTATGATTGATACACAAGTCTAAGAACCGATCGTAGGTTAAAGGTCAAAATGCAGTTAAAGACCTGTTCAGATTAGACATAAACTTGATTATCAGGGTGGCAAAAGTTATTACAATTGGGTAAATGTGCATATTATATACAGACAAATGTATATCAGTTGTTTGCTGACTGAAATGAAATAACAGTGGCACACGAAACAGGAGGAAAGGATACATGCTTCATCAGAAATCATTCAATGTTCAAGGTCTGAAATAGAGTAACATGTATACTTTACACTTATATTATTTTTTATTTCTGCTGCTAAATTATGACAACTTCGAAACGTTTAACAATCAATTTGGGTTTGACGCCACACATTAAAGGTTACAATCTTCCTCAAGCCTTTACATACTGCATATTTTTCTGACATTTATTTATATTGTCAATGTCTGATGCATCAACTCATGTGATCCTTGGGAACTGGTTTAGAGAAATACCCATTAAAGGTTCTTAGAAAGCATGTTAGGCTTCTGACCGAGTTTTGGAGTCAATTTATATAATGTGGTCGTTATTTGGTCTCCTATACTTTCTAGGACACTCAATGATGCGCGTGTCCGCCGAATTTTTCACTAAAAGTAGGCAGTGATAAGGAAAATATATTCCTTTTTGGACCGGTTTTGTTTTGGGCGTGGCATTAGGATACTTTGCTTTTGGTGGTCACTCTTCGCTGCTGCCAAAAAATGTTTCCCCTATTTTTGGCGGTGGATGGGAGCCTGAACACTCTAGGACTTGGAGTGTTTGGGCACCCATCCATATGGCGGGCAGCGAAGGTGTGAAAGGAAGGACATATACGTTTCAGTTTAACTTTATTCAGCTCCTGTATACCCAGAGACTGAATTGTAATCTAAACATAAATTATATACAAATTTGCTGTCCGTACGAATTGCTAAAAAACATTTTAAATTGATTGAATTCGGTGCACTTGTAATTATGCTTGAATATCAACCGTGCTTTCAACACTTGCTTAAATGCTTATCAGAAAAGTTGCTTTCATAATGAACATTTAATTTGGTGCACATGTATTTATGTCCTTAATATTGTAATATTCAATTTGCTTTATTTCTTAATGCTTTCTGCTGTAAGGGCTTGCCATAATGGTCTTTTGTGCTTACCGGCAGCCCAATTGTTAAACATTCAATCCATGCCACGCCCAATATTTGCCAAATCTATTAAAGTTTAAAAAAAATATTTTGATGTGTTGTTATTACAGTGCTCCCCAATAATACTGACTATAATATCTGTTATAGTCAATGGTTATTGGAGGCAACACTAGCTGTAGATAATTATTGAGATTGAGTAAATTTCACGGTGCATTTTTCTACATGCACACCGGCTGTCAAGATTTTAACAGAGAGGTATGATGTATTTTGAGCTTACAGTTAAAAACTTAATTTCCCTCCCTCCCGACCCACAGGATCATTGATTTAAATCGACACTAGTGTCATCACATTGTATAAGTACAAAAAGAGTATGATAAAGGGCCTTTGGAAACGGCCGAGCACGACACATACGAAATATTGCAGTCTCGGTTTGGTTGAGACTGTTCATGAGTGGGAGTGAGATATGCTAGCTACCGCTCACGTCCTCTAGCCCCGGGTTGAGCAGAACTTAATATTCATAAAATCAACCGCACAAAATTTTAACCATCCCGAAGATGGCATGCATATGGCGGTGGGCATGGAGTTAGCCTTCTTTAATGTACGGCGTATGGTCCCAGTATCTTATAAAATGAAATGCCCCGAAGAGCGAAATAAACATTAGGGAATTTAGTTGGGAGCAGCGGTTATGAAGCCTACAAGTTCATTTAGACTTTTCGCTATTTGTCCAGACTTCTATTCAAAAGATACTTTTTTATGTTGCAATTAATATCGTTACAGTGTTTTATGTTGCAAGATCATGTTGCAGTGTTTTATGTTGCAAGATCATGTTGCTTTCTCTGAATTATATATTACAGTTGATGTCTTCATCTGGATCCACTTACCTAGTCAACAATTACTGGCGTGGCATGGACATTACGTGCACTTATATACTTGCTGGAACTTTTGGACTATAACTAGTTGATGTGTTAAATGTTGTAGTGTTTAATTATCGGCGGGCAGCGAAGGTGTGAAAGGAAGGACATATACGTTTCAGTTTAACTTTATTCAGCTCCTGTATACCCAGAGACTGAATTGTAATCTAAACATAAATTATATACAAATTTGCTGTCCGTACGAATTGCTAAAAAACATTTTAAATTGATTGAATTCGGTGCACTTGTAATTATGCTTGAATATCAACCGTGCTTTCAACACTTGCTTAAATGCTTATCAGAAAAGTTGCTTTCATAATGAACATTTAATTTGGTGCACATGTATTTATGTCCTTAATATTGTAATATTCAATTTGCTTTATTTCTTAATGCTTTCTGCTGTAAGGGCTTGCCATAATGGTCTTTTTGTGCTTACCGGCAGCCCAATTGTTAAACATTCAATCCATGCCACGCCCAATATTTGCCAAATCTATTAAAGTTTAAAAAAAAATCAATTATGTGTTGTTATTACAGTGCTCTCCAATAACCCAACGATACAGCCTGGCGGTAATTTTTATATTTACACTGTCACGTGTTTTTGATATGACACTAAGGTAAGAGTGAAGTTTGGTGAGAGTTTTTGAACCTGATTTAAATACCCGATATCTATTTTGCCACTGACCGATTCAAAACGGTATCCATGTATAACTATTTATTTGTGTTGTGTAATTTACTAGATTTATATCTGTATCAAACGTTTCAGGAATTTCTAAGATAATCATCTTGCAACGCAATACAAGTGTGTTGGTTGACCCATTTTCCATTCCTCTTTGGTTGTGCGATGACCCTATGGTAACGTCTTGCTAAGTATCAGTCTTAATACAACTTATGCTGCTACTGTTACAGTCTTAATACAACTTATTCTGCTACTGTTACAGTCTTAATACAACGTATGCTGCTACTGTTACAGTCTTAATACAACTTATTCTGCTACTGTTACAGTCTTAATACAACTTATGCTGCTACTGTTACAGTCTTAATACAACTTATTCTGCTACTGTTACAGTCTTAATACAACTTATGCTGCTACTGTTACAGTCTTAATACAACTTATTCTGCTACTGTTACAGTCTTAATACAACGTATGCTGCTACTGTTACAGTCTTAATACAACTTATTCTGCTACTGTTACAGTCTTAATACAACGTATGCTGCTACTGTTACAGTCTTAATACAACTTATTCTGCTACTGTTACAGTCTTAATACAACGTATGCTGCTACTGTTACAGTCTTAATACAACTTAGTCTGCTACTGTTACAGTCTTAATACAACGTATGCTGCTACTGTTACAGTCTTAATACAACTTATTCTGCTACTGTTACAGTCTTAATACAACGTATGCTGCTACTGTTACAGTCTTAATACAACTTAGTCTGCTACTGTTACAGTCTTAATACAACTTAGTCTGCTACTGTTACAGTCGTAATACAATTTAGTCTGCTACTGTTCTCACTGCGCGCAAGTAACATTCTTAATACAACTAAGTCTGCTACTGTTCTCACTGCGCGTAAGTAGCAGCCTTAATACAACTAAGTCTGCTACTGTTCACACCGCGCGTGAGTAACAGTCGTAATACAATTTAGTCCGCTTCTGTTCTCTCTGCGGGTAAGTAACAGTCTTAATACAACTTAGTCTGCTACTGTTCTCAATGCGCGTTAGTAACAGTCTTAATACAACTTAGTCTGCTACTGTTACAGTCGTAATACAATTTAGTCTGCTACTGTTCTCACTGCGCGTAAGTAACAGTCTTAATACAACGTAGTCTCTTACTTTTTTCACTGTGCGTAAGTAACAGTCTCAATAAAACTTAGTCTGCTACTGTTCTCACTGTGCGTAAGTAACAGTCTCAATAAACCTTAGTCTGCTACTGTTCTCACTGCGCGTAAGTAACAGTCTTAATACAATTTAGTCTGCTACTGTTCTCACTGCGCGCAAGTAACAGTCTTAATACAACTTAATCTGCTACTGTTACAGTCGTAATACAACTTAGTCTGCTACTTTTACAGTCTTAATACAACTTACTCTGCTACTGTTTCCACTGCCCGCAAGTAACAGTCTTAATACAACTTAGTCTGCTACTGTTACAGTTGTAATACAATTTAGTCTGCTACTGTTCTCACTGTGCGTAAGTAACAGTCTTAATACAACGTAGTCTCTTACTTTTTTCACTGTGCGTAAGTAACAGTCTCAATAAAACTTAGTCTGCTACTGTTCTCACTGTGCGTAAGTAACAATCTCAATAAACCTTAGTCTGCTACTGTTCTCACTGCGCGTAAGTAACAGTCTTAATACAACTTAGTCTGCTACTGTTCTCAATGTGCGTAAGTAACTGTCGTAATACAACTTAGTCTGTTACTGTTCTCAATGTGCGTAAGTAACATTCTTAATACAACTTAGTCTGCTACTGTTCTCACTGCGCGTAAGTAACAGTCGTAATACAACTTAGTCTGCTACTATTGTCAATGCACGTAAGTAACAGTCGTAATACAACTTAGTCCGCTACTGTTCTCACTGCGCGTAAGTAACAGTATTAATACAATTAAGTCTGCTACTGTTCTCACTGCGCGTAAGTAACAGTCTTAATACAACTTAGTCTGCTACTGTTCTCACTGCGCGTAAGTATCAGTCTTAATACAACTTAGTCTGCTACTGTTCTCACTGCGCGTAAGTAACAGCCTCAATAAAACTTAGTCTGCTACTGTTCTCACTGTGCGTAAGTAACGGTCCTAATACAACTTAGTCTGCTAATGTTCTCAAAGCGCGTAAGTAACAGTCTTAATACAACTTAGTCTGCTACTGTTCTCACTGTGCGTAAGTTACAGTCTTAATACAACTTAGTCTGCTACTGTTCTCACTGTGCGTAAGTTACAGTCTTAATACAACTTAGTCTGCTACTGTTTTCGCTGTGCGTAAGTAACAGCCTCAATAAAACTTAGTCTGCTACTGTTCTCACTGTGCGTAAGTAACGGTCCTAATACAACTAAATCTGCTACTGTTCTCAATGCGCGTAAGTAACAGTCTTAATACAACTTAGTCTGCTACTGTTCTCACTGCGCGTAAGTAACAGTCATAATACAACTTAGTCTGCTACTGTTCTCACTGCGCGTAAGTTACAGTCTTAATACAACTTAGTCTGCTACTGTTCCCAATGCGCGTAAGTAACAGTCTTAAAACAACTTAGTCTGCTACTGTTCTCACTGCGCGTAAATAACAGTCGTAATACAACTTAGTCAGCTACTGTTGTCAATGCGCGTAAGTAACAGTCGTAATACAACTTAGACTGCTACTGTTCTCACTGCGCGTAAGTAACAGTATTAATACAACTTAGTCTGCTACTGTTCTCACTGCGCGTAAGTAACAGTCGTAATACAACTTAGTCTGCTACTGTTCTCACTGCGCGTAAGTAACAGTCTTAATACAACTTAGTCTGCTACTGTTCTCAATGCGCGTAAGTTACAGTCTTAATACAACTTAGTCTGCTACTGTTCTCACTGTGCGTAAGTAACAGTCTTAATACAACTTAGTCTGCTACTGCTTTCGCTGTGCGTAAGTAACAGCCTCAATAAAACTTAGTCTGCTACTGTTCTCACTGTGCGTAAGTTACGGTCCTAATACAACTTAGTCTGCTACTGTTCTCACTGCGCGTCAGTAACAGTCTTAATATAACTTAGTCTGCTACTGTTCTCACTGCGCGTAAGTAACATTCTTAATACAACTTAGTCTGTTACTGTTCTCAATGTGCGTAAGTAACTGTCGTAATACAACTTAGTCTGTTACTGTTCTCAATGTGCGTACGTAACAGTATTAATACAACTTAGCCTGCTACTGTTACAGTCTTAATACAACTTATTCTGCTACTGTTTACACTGTGCGTAAGTAACAGTCTACATAAAACTTAGTCTGCTACTGTTTACACTGTGCGTAAGTAACAGTCTCCATAAAACTTAGTCTGCTACTATTCTCATTGTGCGTAAGTAACAGTCTTAATACAACTTAGTCTGCTACTGTTCTCACTGCGCGTAAGTAACAATCTTAAGACAACTTAGTCTGCTACTGTTTACACTGTGCGTAACTAACAGTCTTAATACAACTTAGTCTGCTACTGTTTACACTGTGCGTAAGTAACAGTCTCCATAAAACTTAGTCTGCTACTATTCTCATTGTGCGTAAGTAACAGTCTTAATACAATTTAGTCTGCTACTGTTCTCACTGCGCGTAAGTAACAATCTTAAGACAACTTAGTCTGCTACTGTTCTCACTGCGCGTAAGTATCAGTCTTAATACAACTTAGTCTGCTACTGTTACAGTCTTAATACAACTTAGTCTGCTACTGTTCTCAATGTGTGTAAGTAACAGTCTTAATACATCTTAGTCCGCTACTGTTCTCACTGTGCGTAAGTAACAGTCTTAATACAACTTAGTCCGCTACTGTTCTCACTGTGCGTAAGTAACAGTCTTAATACAACTTAGTCCGCTACTGTTCTCACTGTGCGTAAGTAACAGTCTTAATACAACTTAGTCCGCTACTGTTCTCACTGAGCGTAAGTAACAGTCTTAATACAACTTAGTCCGCTACTGTTCTCACTGTGCGTAAGTAACAGTCTTAATACAACTTAGTCTGCTACTGTTACAGTCTTAATACAACTTAGTCTGCTACTGTTCTCACTGTGCGTAAGTAACAGTCTTAATACAACTTAGTCCGCTACTGTTCTCACTGAGCGTAAGTAACAGTCTTAATACAACTGAGTCTGCTACTGTTCTCACTGCGCGTAAGTATCAGTCTTAATACAACTTAGTCCGCTACTGTTCTCACTGTGCGTAAGTAACAGTCTTAATACAACTTAGTCTGCTACTGTTCTCACTGCGCGTAAGTAACAGTCTTAATACACCTTAGTCAGCTACTGTTCTCACTGCGCGTAAGTAACAATCTTAATACAACAGAGTCTGCTACTGTTCTCACTGCGCGTAAGTATCAGTCTTAATACAACTTATTCTGCTACTGTTACAGTCTTAATACAACTTACTCTGCTACTGTTCTCACTGCGCGCAAATAACAGTCTTAATACATCTTAGTCTGCTACTGTTACATTCTTAATACGACTTACTCTGCTACTGTTACAGTCCTAATACAACTTAGTCTGCTACTGTTCTCACTGTGCGTAAGTAACAGTCTTAATAAAACTTAGTCCGCTACTGTTCTCACTGAGCGTAAGTAACAGTCTTAATACAACTTAGTCCGCTACTGTTCTCACTGTGCGTAAGTAACAGTCTTAATACAACTTAGTCTGCTACTGTTACAGTCTTAATACAACTTAGTCTGCTACTGTTCTCACTGTGCGTAAGTAACAGTCTTAATACGACTTAGTCTGCTACTGTTCTCACTGCGCGAAAGTAACAGTCTTAATACAACTTAGTCTGCTACCGTTCTCACTGCTCGTAAGTATCAGTCTTATAATAACAGTCTTAATACATCTTAGTCTGCTACCGTTACAGTCTTAATACGACTTACTCTGCGTAAGTAACAGTCTTAATACAACTTAGTCCGCTACTGTTCTCACTGTGCGTAAGTAACAGTCTTAATACAACTTAGTCCGCTACTGTTCTCACTGAGCGTAAGTAACAGTCTTAATACAACTTAGTCCGCTACTGTTCTCACTGTGCGTAAGTAACAGTCTTAATACAACTTAGTCTGCTACTGTTACAGTCTTAATACAACTTAGTCTGCTGCTGTTCTCACTGTGCGTAAGTAACAGTCTTAATAAGACTTAGTCTGCTACTGTTCTCACTGCGCGAAAGTAACAGTCTTAATACAACTTAGTCTGCTACCGTTCTCACTGCTCGTAAGTATCAGTCTTAATACAACTTATTCTGCTACTGTTACAGTCTTAATACAACTTACTCTGCTACTGTTCTCACTGCGCGTAAATAACAGTCTTAATATATCTTAGTCTGCTATTGTTACAGTCTTAATACAACTTACTCTACTACTGTTCTCACTGCGCGTAAGTAACAGTCTTAATACAACTTAGTCTGCTACTGTTACAGTCCTAATACAACTTAGTCTGCTACTGTTAAAGTCTTAATACAATTTAGTCTGCTACTGTTCTCACTGTGCGTAAGTAACAGTCTTAATACAACTTAGTCCGCTACTTCTCTCACTGAGCGTAAGTAACAGTCTTAATACAACTTAGTCCGCTACTGTTCTCACTGTGCGTAAGTAACAGTCTTAATACAACTGAGTCTGCTACTGTTCTCACTGCGCGTAAGTATCAGTCTTAATTAATCTTAGTCTGCTACTGTTACAGTCTTAATACAACTTACTCTGCTACTGTCCTCACTGCGCGTAAGTAACAGTCTTAATACAACTTAGTCTGCTACTGTTACAGTCTTAATACAACTTAGTCTGCTACTGTTAAAGTCTTAATACAACTTAGTCTGCTACTGTTCTCACTGAGCGTAAGTAACAGTCTTAATACAATTAGTCCGCTACTGTTCTCACTGAGCGTAAGTAACAGTCTTAATACAACTTAGTCCGCTACTGTTCTGCGCAAGTAACAGTCTTAATACAACTAAGTCTGCTACTGTTACAGTCTTAATACAACTTACTCTGCTACTGTTCTCACTGCGCGTAAGTAACAGTCTTAATACAACTTAGTCTGCTACTGTTACAGTCTTAATACAACTTAGTCTGCTACTGTTAAAGTCTTAATACAATTAGTCCGCTACTGATCTCACTGCGCGTAAGTAACAGCCTCAATACAACTTAGTCTGCTACTGTTCTCACTGTGCGTAAGTAACGGTCCTAATACAACTTAGTCTGCTAATGTTCTCAAAGCGCGTAAGTAACAGTCTTAATACAACTTAGTCTGCTACTGTTCTCACTGCGCGTAAGTAACAGTCATAATACAACTTAGTCTGCTACTGTTCTCTCTGCGCGTAAATAACAGTATTAATACAACTTAGTCTGCTACTGTTCTCACTGCGCGTAAGTAATAGTCTTAATACAACTTAGTCTGCTACTGTTCTCACTGTGCGTAAGTTACAGTCTTAATACAACTTAGTCTGCTACTGTTCTCACTGTGCGTAAGTTACAGTCTTAATACAACTTAGTCTGCTACTGTTTTCGCTGTGCGTAAGTAACAGCCTCAATAAAACTTAGTCTGCTACTGTTCTCACTGTGCGTAAGTAACGGTCCTAATACAACTAAGTCTGCTACTGTTCTCAATGCGCGTAAGTAACAGTCTTAATACAACTTAGTCTGCTACTGTTCTCACTGCGCGTAAGTAACAGTCATAATACAACTTAGTCTGCTACTGTTCTCACTGCGCGTAAGTAACAGTCTTAATACAACTTAGTCTGCTACTGTTCCCAATGCGCGTAAGTAACAGTCTTAATACAACTTAGTCTGCTACTGTTCTCACTGCGCGTAAGTAACAGTCGTAATACAACTTAGTCAGCTACTGTTGTCAATGCGCGTAAGCAACAGTCGTAATACAACTTAGTCTGCTACTGTTCTCAATGCGCGTACGTTACAGTCTTAATACAACTCAGTCTGCTACTGTTCTCACTGTGCGTAAGTAACAGTCTTAATACAACTTAGTCTGCTACTGCTTTCGCTGTGCGTAAGTAACAGCCTCAATAAAACTTAGTCTGCTACTGTTCTCACTGTGCGTAAGTTACGGTCCTAATACAACTTAGTCTGCTACTGTTCTCACTGCGCGTCAGTAACAGTCTTAATATAACTTAGTCTGCTACTGTTCTCACTGCGCGTAAGTAACATTCTTAATACAACTTAGTCTGTTACTGTTCTCAATGTGCGTAAGTAACTGTCGTAATACAACTTAGTCTGTTACTGTTCTCAATGTGCGTACGTAACAGTCTTAATACAACTTAGCCTGCTACTGTTACAGTCTTAATACAACTTATTCTGCTACTGTTTACACTGTGCGTAAGTAACAGTCTACATAAAACTTAGTCTGCTACTGTTTACACTGTGCGTAAGTAACAGTCTCCATAAAACTTAGTCTGCTACTATTCTCATTGTGCGTAAGTAACAGTCTTAATACAATTTAGTCTGCTACTGTTCTCACTGCGCGTAAGTAACAATCTTAAGACAATTTAGTCTGCTACTGTTCTCACTGCGCGTAAGTATCAGTCTTAATACAACTTAGTCTGCTACTGTTACAGTCTTAATACAACTTAGTCTGCTACTGTTCTCAATGTGTGTAAGTAACAGTCTTAATACAACTTAGTCCGCTACTGTTCTCACTGAGCGTAAGTAACAGTCTTAATACAACTTAGTCCGCTACTGTTCTCACTGTGCGTAAGTAACAGTCTTAATACAACTTAGTCTGCTACTGTTACAGTCTTAATACAACTTAGTCTGCTACTGTTCTCACTGTGTGTAAGTAACAGTCTTAATACAACTTAGTCCGCTACTGTTCTCACTGAGCGTAAGTAACAGTCTTAATACAACTGAGTCTGCTACTGTTCTCACTGCGCGTAAGTATCAGTCTTAATACAACTTAGTCCGCTACTGTTCTCACTGTGCGTAAGTAACAGTCTTAATACAACTTAGTCTGCTACTGTTCTCACTGCGCGTAAGTAACAGTCTTAATACACCCTAGTCAGCTACTGTTCTCACTGCGCGTAAGTAACAATCTTAATACAACTGAGTCTGCTACTGTTCTCACTGCGCGTAAGTATCAGTCTTAATACAACTTATTCTGCTACTGTTCTCACTGCGCGCAAATAACAGTCTTAATACAACTTAGTCCGCTACTGTTCTCACTGTGCGTAAGTAACAGTCTTAATACAACTTAGTCTGCTACTGTTACAGTCTTAATACAACTTAGTCTGCTACTGTTCTCACTGTGCGTAAGTAACAGTCTTAATACAACTTACTCTGCTACTGTTCTCACTGCGCGCAAATAACAGTCTTAATACATCTTAGTCTGCTACTGTTACAGTCTTAATAAGACTAACTCTGCTACTGTTACAGTCCTTATACAACTTAGTCTGCTACTGTTCTCACTGTGCGTAAGTAACAGTCTTAATACAACTTAGTCCGCTACTGTTCTCACTGAGCGTAAGTAACCGTCTTAATACAACTTAGTCCGCTACTGTTCTCACTGTGCGTAAGTAACAGTCTTAATACAACTTAGTCTGCTACTGTTACAGTCTTAATACAACTTAGTCTGCTACTGTTCTCACTGTGCGTAAGTAACAGTCTTAATACGACTTAGTCTGCTACCGTTCTCACTGCTCGTAAGTATCAGTCTTATAAAATCAGTCTTAATACATCTTAGTCTGCTACTGTTACAGTCTTAATACGACTTACTCTGCGTAAGTAACAGTCTTAATACAACTTAGTCCGCTACTGTTCTCACTGTGCGTAAGTAACAGTCTTAATACAACTTAGTCCGCTACTGTTCTCACTGAGCGTAAGTAACAGTCTTAATACAACTTAGTCCGCTACTGTTCTCACTGTGCGTAAGTAACAGTCTTAATACAACTTAGTCTGCTACTGTTACAGTCTTAATACAACTTAGTCTGCTACTGTTCTCACTGTGCGTAAGTAACAGTCTTAATACGACTTAGTCTGCTACTGTTCTCACTGCGCGAAAGTAACAGTCTTAATACAACTTAGTCTGCTAACGTTCTCACTGCTCGTAAGTATCAGTCTTAATACAACTTATTCTGCTACTGTTACAGTCTTAATACAACTTACTCTGCTACTGTTCTCACTGCGCGTAAATAACAGTCTTAATACAACTTAGTCTGCTACTGTTACAGTCCTAATACAACTTAGTCTGCTACTGTTAAAGTCTTAATACAACTTAGTCTGCTACTGTTCTCACTGTGCGTAAGTAACAGTCTTAATACAACTTAGTCCGCCACTTCTCTCACTGAGCGTAAGTAACAGTCTTAATACAACTGAGTCTGCTACTGTTCTCACTGCGCGTAAGTATCAGTCTTAATTCATCTTAGTCTGCTACTGTTACAGTCTTGATACGACTTACTCTGCTACTGTCCTCACTGCGCGTAAGTAACAGTCTTAATACAACTTAGTCTGCTACTGTTACAGTCTTAATACAACTTAGTCTGCTACTGTTAAAGTCTTAATACAACTTAGTCTGCTACTGTTCTCACTGAGCGTAAGTAACAGTCTTAATACAATTAGTCCGCTACTGTTCTCACTGAGCGTAAGTAACAGTCTTAATACAACTTAGTCCGCTACTGTTCTGCGTAAGTAACAGTCTTAATACAACTTAGTCTGCTACTGTTACAGTCTTAATACAACTTACTCTGCTACTGTTCTCACTGCGCGTAAGTAACAGTCTTAATCCAACTTAGTCTGCTACTGTTACAGTCTGAATACAACTTAGTCTGCTACTGTTAAAGTCTTAATACAATTAGTCCGCTACTGTTCTCACTGAGCGTAAGTAACAGTCTTAATACAACTTAGTCCGCTACTGTTCTCATTGTGCGTAAGTAACAGTCTTAATACAACTGAGTCCGCTACTGTTATCACTGTGCGTAAGTATCAGTCTTAATACAATTAGTCCGCTAATGTTCTCACTGAGCGTAAGTAACAGTCTTAAAACAATTAGTCCGCTACTGTTCTCACTGAGCGTAAGTAACAGTCTTAATACAACTTAGTCCGCTACTGTTACAGTCTTAATACAACTTAGTCTGCTACTGTTAAATTCTTAATACAACTTAGTCCGCTACTGTTCTCACTGTGTGTAAGTAACAGTCTTAATACAACTTAGTCTGCTACTTTTACAGTCTTAATACAACTTACTCTGCTACTGTTCTCACTGCGCGTAAGTAACAGTCTTAATACAACTTAGTCTGCTACTGTTACAGTCTTAATACAACTTAGTCTGCTACTGTTAAAGTCTTAATACAATTAGTCCGCTACTGTTCTCACTGAGCGTAAGTAACAGTCTTTATACAACTTAGTCCGCTACTGTTCTCATTGTGCGTAAGTAACAGTCTTGATACAACTGAGTCCGCTACTGTTCTCACTGCGCGTAAGTATCAGTCTTAATACAACTGAGTCTGCTACTGTTATCACTGTGCGTAAGTAACAGTCTTAATACAACTTAGTCTGCTACTGTTCTCACTCCGCGTAAGTAACAGTCTTAATACAACTTAGTCTGCTACTGTTCTCACTGCGCGTAAGTAACAGTCTTAATACAACTTAGTCCGCTACTGTTACAGTCTTAATACAACTTAGTCTGCTACTGTTAAAGTCTTAATACAACTTAGTCTGCTACTGTTACAGTCTTAATACAACTTAGTCTGCTACTGTTACAGTCTTAATACAACTTAGTCCGCTACTGTTCTCACTGAGCGTAAGTAACAGTCTTAATACAACTTAGTTCGCTACTGTTCTCATTGTGCGTAAGTAACAGTCTTAATACAACTGAGTCCGCTACTGTTCTCACTGCGCGTAAGTATCAGTCTTAATACAACTTAGTCTGCTACTGTTCTCACTGCGCGTAAGTAACAGTCTTAATACATCTTAGTCTGCTACTGTTACAGTCTTAATACAACTTAGTCTGCTACTGTTACAGTCTTAATACAACTTAGTCCGCTACTGTTCTCACTGCGCGTAAGTATCAGTCTTAATACAACTTAGTCCGCTACTGTTCTCACTGTGCGTAAGTAACAGTCTTAATACAACTTAGTCTGCTACTGTTCTCACTGAGCGTAAGTAACAGTCTTAATACAACTTAGTCTGCTACTGTTCTCAATGCGCGTAAGTAACAGTCTTAATAAAACTTAGTCTGCTACTGTTCTCACTCCGCGTAAGTAACAGTCTTAATACAACTTTGTCTGCTACTGTTCTCACTCCGCGTAAGTAACAATCTTAATACAACTCAGTCTGCTACTGTTCTCACTGCGCGTAAGTAACAGTCTTAATACAACTCGGTCCGCTACTGTTTTCGCTGTGCGTAAGTAACAGCCTCAATACAACTTAGTCTGCTACTGTTCTCACTGCGCGTAAGTAACAGTCTTAATACAACTAAGTCTGCTACTGTTCTCACTGCGCGTAAGTAACAGTCTTAATACAACTGAGTCTGCTACTGTTCTCACTGCGCGTAAGTAACAATCTTAATACAACTTAGTCTGCTACTGTTCTCATTGCGCGTAAGTAATCTTAATACAACTCAGTCTGCTACTGTTCTCACTGCGCCTAAGTAACATTCTTAATAAAACTTAGTCTGCTACTGTTCTCACTGTGTGTAAGTAACTGTCTCAATAAAACTTAGTCTGCTACTGTTCTCACTGCGCGTAAGTATCAGTCTTAATACATCTTAGTCTGCTACTGTTACAGTCTTAATACAACTTACTCTGCTACTGTTCTCATTGCGCGTAAGTAACAGTCTTAATACAACTTAGTCTGCTACTGTTACAGTCTTAATACAACTTAGTCTGCTACTGTTACAGTCTTAATACAACTTAGTCTGCTACTGTTCTCACTGCGCGTAAGTAATCTTAATACAACTGAGTCTGCTACTGTTCTCATTGCGCGTAAGTAACAGTCTTAATACAACTTAGTCTGCCACTGTTCTATCTTTTTTGGTGTTTTGGCGTCCAATGGATGCCCTATTTAGTATTAATTGACATTTACACTAGCGTTCGTTTAGTGCTGTTTGAGCAGAGGGCATTAGAGGTGTTGCATTCAAGAACAAACTCAATAAAACCGAGTCTGCTACTCTTCTCTCTTGTTTGTGCTTGTTGCTTCCAAGAGATCACTTGTTCGGTATTTTATCCGAGTCAAATAAACACAAACCTCATTTGTTTATTTATTTTAACTGCTTATTATTATCACATTCTTACTTATATGGCGACGTGATTTGCAAACTGCGTAAGATCTTTGGTCGTTACCACTTCCATGCAACCGTTATCAAACTTATCACGATATTTGTGACCCAATTATCTTGAAGCGCACAGCATGTTTAGTGGTTAACCCATTTGCAATTCGCCACTGTTGTTGTTTTTTTATTCGTTGTGCCATAACCCAACGATACAGCCTGGCGGTAATTTTTATATTTACACTGTCACGTTTTTTTGATATGACACTAAGGTAAGAGTGAAATTTGGTGAGAGTTTATGAACCTGATTTAAATACCCGATATCTATTTTGCCACTGACCGATTCAAAACGGTATCCATGTATAACTATTTATTTGTGTTGTGTAATTTACAAGATTTATATCTGTATCAAACGTTTCAGGAATTTCTAAGATAATCATCTTGCAACACAATACAAGTGTGTTGGTTGACCCATTTTCCGTTCCTCTTTGGTTGTGCGATGACCCTATGGTGACGTCTTGCTAAATCCTGTAAAAGAACGTATAATCTTTGTCTTTAACTTGTATTATCTTGCCCTTAACGGTTTGTTTCTAAGTCAATGAGTACTTACTGAGTGTGGCATTATATGCATCTTCTATATATATATATATATACATGTTTCCATTTGCTACATATTGTGTTGGAGGGTACAGCCTGGTGGAGATTTTTTAACTGTCCAGTTTTACTGGGATATCCGGAATCACAATAATAGAGTAAGAGTGAGGTTTCTTGCACCCTCGTACCTGATGTACACCTCCAGCGTCTTTTTTGCAATATATATATGCAATGTGCTTTGTCTTTAAAATCAGCGAGTTTATATAATCAGAACTCAAACTATTAACGGTAAGGGATGTTAGTACGTCAACACTTCTGTGTAGTATACACTAGCACATATATAGTCGAGTTACATATCCCTTGACTGCGTTGTGTAGACCTCATTCTATGTACAAGTGTGTAAGTTAATATCCATTAAGTAATGCAATATTTATATCCAATATAGATTTCACAAAACAATCTATACAGTTTGTTTAATAAGTTAATAGTTCAGTTATACAATATACGTACATACATGATACCTGCCGAATCATCATTTAAATACTATAAACCTGTAACATGTTTTGAGTACTTATAATAGTTATATATAGTGTTATAATTGTGTTGCTATCATAACTATGCATGACATGCGTACAATTAATATTTGAAGGCAATATGAAAACACCATTAGGCGTCGCTTCATAAGAATACTAATTGACTAGTGTTTAAGTGGAATCAAGTGAATGTTATTTAGGGCTGCTCCCAGAGAGAGCCTGAGGATACAGAGTCTCGATTATTGCCTTACGAATGCTGGTTATCGTTTTGCTAAAATGGCCCCCGGTGTGTAACAGCTACACTGAAATGTCATTCTCAATAATTACTTCAACACAACACATATGCATATATTGCAGATATTCACTGCGGACTTGCTAGTTGCAAGATCATACTGTATATTAGCATGAATCTCAAAGGTAGACAAGAGATGAAGCATTTAATGCCACAGTCAACCACACACGCTCGCAGAAACAAACAGCAACTACAAAGATGGATAAAAGGAAACATATGACATCAAAAACATAAATAGTTGAGAATACGGCTACCGCATTGGAACAGTCAGTGGCAAAAAAAGCCGCTGGGGGTTTAAAGCAGGTTCTAGGGTGCACCAAACCCAACTCTTAGCTATTGCCATCCCAATAAACGGGACATGTAAATACAGATATACCCTCCATGTTATATATTATGCCGCCATGTTGGATGTTGTTTGTAGTTATGCGGTGAGTTGTTGTTGTTGTTGGGTGTGGGGGGTGGAGTGGCGGTGTGTGTGTGTGTGTGGAAATGAAGCTCAGTTATGCATATGCTTGAAGTTGTGGAGGACAAATGTATACCCCTATCAATATCGATATATTGATAGCCAAAGGTAATGGTAGTGCCTGTCAAATTACATTACTCATTAATCTGCCAAAAGTTAACAATGACAGTTGTAATTGTATTTAATCCAAGTCTACACCACTCGAATGCTAGTTCGAATATGAACACATAAGGTGAGCCATTCCTATAAATAGTCACTGTGTAATGAAGTTTTACAGCGGCAATTTCCACTAGATTTAAAAGTCCACTCTTTTTATGAATGTCCTATTACACACGTTTGATGGTAACATGTCCAATGCGTATTTTCAAAAATTAAATACTGAAACGAGTCACAATAATCTGACGGATAATTCCGATCTGCTTGGTAGATCCAAACATTGACTATGCACTCCTAACTGTTATTGACTATAGCTGTTCATATATCCTAACGGAGTGTCTATTGACACGAAAATAGAACACCCGTAATTTAGGTCGGTGGTGGTTATCTCGCCCGTAATAGTTACAATTTTATATAAAATCGTTATTTATTTTGAGTTTTTATTAGTATTGCAATTTGGTTAGAAAATTAAATATCTGTGTATGTGTTTTCCCCAAAGATAAACAATATTTTAGCTTTCTGTGTATTTATTTATCGCATAGTGTAATTATATTTGCTATGTATATAGATATTTATTTGAAAGTATTGCATATTTCTTTTACGTTTTTGTTCTAAATTAGAATGGTAGATAGTATCCTTACGGAACTCAGTGGCACCACGGAGGATTGAACCCGGGGCCTCCAGTTACAAATAAGGATATGACTCAATGGAAACGTATAGTAGAAAGTGTCAATAAGGAGATTAGTTAGTAACATATTATTTCTTGTTCTTAGTTCTTGTTGATGTTTTTCTTTTTTTTCCCTTTTTTTTTTGTTACACCCTATTAGACAGATATTGATTGTTTTATATTATTGATTTATACATATTATATCTCGCAACCTCAACTGACAGATTTTTGATCCTTTCGCTGCCACAGCCGAAGCATTGATTTTTGCGACCAATGTAAACCCAGATCAAACTGTCCATAATGTGCATACTGATTAGGGTTACACTGTACCCACTCGGTAATAATGTTTTCCATAACACTTTATATACAAAATATCACTGGAAGGTTTGAATTTAAATTTTAGAAGACGACATTTAAAATTTGGCGACGAAAGGGTTAACGACCATGCCAGAGGTGGTTTATTAAATTATATCAGACCTATATTCATATATGCGTGTCAATTATTCAGCAACGATAACTCAGTATAGAAAACGTACTTCTCTGATTATCATACGTGTACATAATTCAGGAACGATAATTCTCAAACGTGTCAATTATTCAGTGACGATAATCCAGTAAACATAATTCAACCTAAGTACGTTATCTGTCCTTGTATCTCATACGTGTAAATAATTCAGGAACGATAATCAATAAACACGTATGGTATATTAGGTTATCTTTTCTTTATTTATTGACACGTAAATATACCACAAGGAAATTGTCTAATGAAGTATAGAACGTAGAAGAAATAAGCTATCATTTCAAATAGGTATCTGTGTTGTATATAACCTAATCAATATAATTACTCCGAATGATTCCTTTTCAGCATGGTGAACTTGTTCACCAAGGTTTAGTTACCGTGTTTTTTCACGAATCATAACTACAGCCTCACTGATGAATCGACGCATTGCCTGAAAAAGAAGACCTATATTTTAACAGGTATTTCTTCTTTTCTAGTGCGGATACAAATAAGGTAATGTCATTTAGAAATTTCAAATAATTTCCTCGATACATTGTTTAAGTTATATATTGTTTATGTAGCTATTTCTTCTATTGTTCCATCGTTTTGCTGTGCGTTCTATAAATAGATCAATCATCATCATTACGCGATCATCACGTGATCTTGCGTAAAATGTATTCATACGCTGTATTGTTCTCCTAGGATAGTGTATTGAGATTTGTAACCAGTTACATGTAATTTTATAATTTATTTCTCTTGCAACACCATCAAACGCATATCTTCCATCTTTCTTGGATTTATATATTTAAGAAATATACATGGCCTTAATAGTCTTCATATAACATTTAATAGGTTTGGTCAGTAATGGTTATCGCATAAGCTACTATCCTTTGTAAAAAGGTGTTGCTGCCCATTCTCCGGAATAAGATTTTTAGCCTACTTTGTAGTACGCTGTGTAATATTCTTAAATTTTTAACTCGTATAAGCTACTATCCTTTGTAAAAAGTTGTTGCTGCCCATTCTCCGGAATAAGATTTTTAGCTTACTTTGTAGTACGCTGTGTAATATTCTTAAGTTTTTAACTCCCTTGCTATGAAGTTAAAATGTCTGATTTGGTAGTAAAATAATCCTGAATACTTGTGCCAATCGTGTCGGCGAGACCGAATGCAAATCAACAAAATCTGACTGGTTATATATGACGTCATTTGATCCCTAGTGACTATTTTTAGACCGGGTCTATTCGGACACTCCGGTTTTAGAATAAGTCCCATTATAGTTCATTTATAGTTATATTTGTAAAGGATTGTTAGCTCAGTCGCGAGAGCGGCAGTCCCGGAATGTTATAAAGCGAGCGGGATGGGTTCGAATCTGAGCAGGTCTCAAATTTTTTTTATTCTGATAATATTGTTTTTATGTAAAGAAAATGCCCAATGGTCTTAAAATGGGTACATCAGGATTTTTCTAGAAACATCTTTAAATTATAAAATTGTTCCAGTTCACGATATAAAACACTATCAATCAAAATGTGAAGCTAGAACCATTTTGTTAATGTCTAAAGTTTCAGAACACCATATAGCTAGGGTGGAATCGCACGTAATATGCTGAAATTAACCCAGGTGCGTCACCTAGGATAGTACGTATTACTGTGCAGAATGAATTTCTTTGCAAATAAAAGATTTTGTAGGCTCATTATGTTTTGGTCATGTAGAATAATAATATTAATATTTGTCAATTTTAAATCGGACACCTATATCCCCATAAAAATCCTGATGTACTCCCTTTAAAACTTAAGTCGCAAAAAGCAAATTGTGTGTGTGTGTGTGTGTGTGTGGAGAGTGGGTTGGTTTTTTTTAAAGATTTTTACGACCACTATCTATGAATCAATTTGGTAGAGGTAGACCTCATCTGTTTTGAAACAAACTCGTAGAACCACAGTCCCTCCGCGCGTTAGTGAGTAGCTGTCAAACATTCTTCAATGTGCAAACGTGGAACAAGCGGGACTCGAACGTATGACTGTAGCATTGAGAGATATACATTACACAAACAAGAGTAGATCAAAACACAAATATGTTACCTTTTATTACAATTTTCAAATTACATGCAAAACTGATTGAATTATATTCTATTAAGGCCAAAACACAAATATGTTTAAAAACAAAACAAAACAATGAAGGGGTAACAAGTTGTTGTGTCGGGGGTAAAAACGGCGATTCGGTTGGGTGACAGGAAACAAAACACTTTCTTGTTTAGGCCTAAGGTAGTAAACGGAATTTACCGTGACTTTGGTTATTATTGTCAACAAACAATTTGTCGACTTAAAATAAATCCACGTAAAAATTACAATTAGTGATATGAATCTTGAAATTCTCAGTAGCGTAGTTACCTATTAGGCCAAAAGGCCCGGGCCTTCACATAATGTTCACAAACATGGTTGAAAAATATAACAACGAAATAGTTGTGTATGAACATCATGTTCACTCCGAGTTGTGAGATTAAATCACAACGGTATCCCGAGAAAAGTGGTACTCCGAGTTGTGAGAATGAACTACAACGGTATCCCGAGACCAGTGGTATTCCAAGTTTTGAGAATAAATAACAACGGTATCCCGAGACCAGGGATACTCCGAGTTGTGAGATTAAAATCAAATGAGCACAAAGATTTATAAGTTATGTTTTGTATATGTGTAGTCTGTATGTCTCTACTACAAGTTGTGTGTAAAACATATGTTCTTTTAGTTGAAGGTCACACTTTTTGGAACAAGGAAACTTCAGGGAGATTTTGTCACTTTACAGTGAAATTCCATGTTTAAATTTGTATATTATACATCTTTGTAAAAAAAAAATCCCGTTAATACAACCTTTATAACGATTACTAGTTTAACCTGTATTATATAATGCATCCATACATATGTAAACCATTTGAACATAATCATATAAGAAAAAGGAAAATAATAGTCTAAGCACAAAGTGTTTGACTGTTTAATATTCTATTGTTTATTTATAGTATACTTAACCAATATTTGTATATAAACTGTATACGTTATTACAAATATGTTGAGGAATTCAACGTTTAAAATAGCTCTCTCAACAATTTACACCTAATATATGCTATTTAATGCGGGTGGTATTAATAATACACATTGTACAATGTTTATCTACCTGTACTGTTCACACACATTTGAGTATATTCTACTATTTAATTAAATGTTGTACTTGTGTATTATGTTATTGATTGAACTATATACAAAGTGAAGATATATGGCTTACATTTATATTTATTTAATTTATTATTCATTTTGCATTTACGTATAAAAATACATATTTATTCTGATATATTACACATTTAGAACATGTGATATAACAATATCATACAAAATGTAAAAGTAAAATATTTATTAAAACGTGTGTGGAGTGTGTCTATATAATTCAATAAGTTTTTCATTTTCATATAGATATATGTAATAAAGTGGATTTATACTGATGCAATGTAAGTTTACATTTTAATGTCTATGTTTTATGTCTTGATTTCTAGAACGATATGGAGTGTGTCTATATAATTCAACACGTATTTCAGTGATGCCAAAGCTGGATTATACATTAATACATATTTATGTAATACAGTGAATTTATTCTGATGCCATGTACATTTAAATTTTGATATCTACATTTTCTTGATTCGCATATGTGTCATTTGTTCCCGAACGATAATTCATTATACAAAGGTAGAAAATCAACTTTGTTATCTGTTCTTGAAATACGTAAATAATTCAGGAACGATATTTTATATACGCTTATCAATTATTCAGTAACGATAATTTAGTATACAAACCGTACTTCTCTTACATAATTCAGGAACGATAATTCTCATAAAAGTCAATTATTCAATAACGATAATGCAGTAAACATGCTGCTACGTTATCTTTCTTGAATCTTATACGTGTAAATAATTCAGGAACGATAATCAATAAAAAGACGTAAGGTATGATAAGTTATCTTTTCTTTAATTGTTGACACGCAACATTGGACGTAAACCGGGCGGTCCCGTGTATCGGTCTATCCTCCGAGTACGTTAAAGAACCATAGGAATCTATTAGCTAATAAGAGTAGGGCAGGTTCCCGGATTCCTATGTATCCTTCCTATCTCTCTGGGGCGGCTCTAAATAACTTATACTGTGTTGATGAGCCGTTAAACAACATTCAATTCAATTCACATCCTTATTGATACTTTCTACTATACGTTTCCCATGGAGTCATTATTACGGTACGTGTTATTCTCATGTATAAGAGTGTATATAGTGTCATCATGATGTATGTTACATTTTTGATGCAACTACATATAAGAGTAATCTCACCGTTATTGTTTTCACTGTTTATAGAAGACCTTGAATTGTTTTTACAGGATAGTAATATATCTGGCCTTAGTATAAACGACATCACGTTAATGTTACTGCTTTTTGCAGACGATATGGTTTTAATTGGAGAAACGCCAAATGAATTGCAAGCTTATTTAGATAATTTAAAAGTATATTGTGATAAATGGTGGTTGGAGGTAAATATTGAAAAACCGAAAGTGATGACCTTTAGAAAAAGAGGCCGATTAAGGGAAAATAAAACATGGGAGTATAATGGAAAGAAGTTAGAAGTGGTAAATGATTTTAATTATTTAGGAAATGTTTTTAACTATACTGGGACTTTTAATCTAAATCAGGAAACACTTGCAGGGAAAGGTTTAAAGGCGTTAAATGTCCTAATCGCAAATATAAAAAGGTATAATTTCAAACTTTAAACATGTTGTCAACTTTTTGATGCATTTGTGGGGACTATTCTTAATTATGGAGCAGAGATTTGGGGATTTACAAAGTCAAAAGAAATTGAAAGAATTCATTTAAAATTTTGTAAATTTTTGTTGAAAGTTAAAACTTCAACTAGTAATGCAGGAGTCTATGGGGAGTTAGATAGATATCCCTTGTATGTATCACGATATGTTAAAATAATTAAGTATTGGACTAAGGTTGTAAGTACGAACAATATATTAATATCTACTATGTATGAAGAATCAATGAGAGATTGTGAGAGAGGCTGTAAACATTGGGCAAGTAATGTTAAGACCCTTTTAAATGATTTTGGATTTACCTATGTATGGAATGAGCCTCACAGTATTAATTTGAAACAATTTCATGTATTATTCAAACAAAGAGTAATTGATTCTTTTGTACAGAAGTGGTATAGTGATATTGAAAATAACCGTGTTCTAGTGTTATATAAACATTTCAAGACTGTCTTTAAATATGAATCTTATCTAGATATGTTGCCATTTAAACTAAGAACGGCAATGTCAAGAATACGATTATCTTCGCATTTCCTCAGAGTTGAAACCGGCAGATACACACAAAATAGAACTGATAGAGATCAACGATATTGTAATATTTGTAATTCTAATGACATAGAAGACGAACATCATTTTATTTCAATTTGTCCCGTCTACGAGCATATTCGCAAACTTTATATTAAGGCGTATTATTATCGAAAGCCTAGTGTTATTAAATTTATTGAATTGATGCAAAGTAAGAAACATAAAAATATTCAAAATGTAGCTAAGTTTGTAAAAGAAGCATTTATTGTACGTAACACATTTAATTATACGTAGTTGTGTGCATATATATAAAGTTTATCCTCAGGTATTAGGTATTGTTTCAACAATTAATTCGTTTATATAATTGCATGAGAGAGGGAGAGTAAGTGCGTGTGTGCGTATGCGTGCGTAAGAGGTGTGTGAGTGTGTGCGTGTTGGGGTGCATGCGTGTGAGCCTGTCAAGTGTTTAATTAAACTTTGTATATTACATTTTGATGATGAGATACTATAAGTATAAGTCGAAATAAAATATCTGTTCTGTTCTGTTCTGTTCTGTAACATAAACCCGGAAAAAAACAGAACCATCATCAAGGTGCACCACCAAATAATGTCAACAAAAGGACTCGTTCTTCAAAATGATCATATAAACATTAGTCGTCGACTCGTGATAAAAATCGCGTGACTGGATATCATGCGTAATCTAATCGTGAGAGATCTTGTAATTGGTAAACGCTGAAATGCATTTTCTCCATTTGTGCAGTTAAATGCACACATTCTGTTGAGATCGTTCCGTGCATTAAACGAACGCATAGTTTCGTTTATAAACGCTGAGTGCATTCAAGAAGGCTGATTTGCATTTAAAAAAACAATCATTTATGAAAATGAAATGCAAACGGAATGCAAACGGAGCGCAAACGAAGCGAAAATGGAATGCAATTATGGGGTACTTGAACGAAACTGGGTCTGTACCAGGAGTAACTGATAGCCATAAAATATTCTGGAGATGCTGGCGACCATCTGTGAGTTGCCTATTCAGAATGAAAATGTACCAGGCTTAAATAATTTTTCTCACACCATATAAACCTGCTGGAAATATTTTATTTCTTATCTAACATTGAGTTGAATGTATCATGAAACACATTTTGTCGAGAGATTGCACAAAATACAAACAAATACTCACAATGACGTCTCAACGGTTATCGTGTTTTCTGGCGTTTAAAATGGTTGACGTACATGATGTCGGGGGTTTATATTGTTTCATTCAGACCACCCCAATAGCCAATCAACATTGAGTATTTTAATAAACCTTGTTAGATTTTAAAATTCACCACTTTTCCTTTCAACAAATATCTCATCTTTTTATTTTGGTAAAAGAAAATATACTTTGTTTTCATTGTAGTTGAAACAGGTTGTTGTAACCACAAACCTTTATATACAGTTTTGTTATACGGGCTTCATCAAGAATGCATGTGGTAATAGGTTGGCCTGGTCAGTTTTATTGATATCAATTACTAAATCAACATTAACAGGTCAGTTAATTTATGATAGGCTTCATGCTATCATCTAGAGTAAAGTTGCTCCACAGTTTTGAGCAGTTTTTATACCACTGTATAACCATTTGATAATTTCTTCCGTCTTGCATCTTGTTCATTTTGTATGTAGATTAATACACTACTCCTCGTCTGTATCAACATTACCCATCGCGGGTGGTCAGTAATGACCACATACTGTGATAATTGCCCATTGAATTGCAACACTAACATGCTTCAATGTCAGATGAATTTGGGGATTTAATATTTCAGTTATATGCTTATTATAGCATTACTGTCATACGTTGGTTGCTATCATAATTATACAAAACATAAATACAGTGAATACTTAAAGGCCATATGATAACATATTTGGAGTCTTCGTACGAATACAGATCTATTCATGTTTAAGTTAAATATTTCACTTAAACGGAACGGTTATTATAGCATTATTGCCATAAGTTTGTTGCTATCATAATTATACAAAAAAAATAATACACTGAATACTTAAAGGCAATATGATAACATGATTGGAAGTTATTTAATATATATAAAGACTGACTTCAGATCAAGTGGATATAAAAGTCGAACAGGAAATGCAACATTTAGGGTCCACAGTCAACGACAAACAAGCACAGAAAGAAACAACTACGAAGGTGAATTAAAGACAAGATATGACATCACAATCATAAACGTGTCGACAGTGGCTCTAACAAACACGGCAACATTAATAGGCAATATAAGTATAACACATAAATGATCGTGAATATATAATATAAAAACAAAAGCCTAGATAGCCACAAAGCAAGTACAAGAGAACAACGCATTTTATTTTTAAAAATGTAAACATAATGATGTAAAAATATTTGTTTAATATTTACACGCGATCTTTTATTGAGGGAAAATCTTTATTTTATTTATATTTATTTTCTTCATATCCTAGCATCATAGACTTTATAAGTACATTGTATATGCTAACATATAGCTTCGTGTTGATTTTAAATATCTAACCATTTGTTAATGGCTTCCGTCTTGCGTCTTATTGAGTTTTTATGATGATACATATAGTACTTCTTGGTTGTATCACCAATATCCACAAGCGCATGATCAATAATGGCCACATACTCTGATAATTGCCCATTAACTTGCAACACTAGCATGCTTCAATGTCACACGAATTGGGGATTTAAGTTTCATATTTCAATTATATGGTTATTATAGCATTACTGCCATTCCTTTGTTGCTATCATAATTATACACAACACGAATACACTGAATACTTAAGGGCAATATGATAACATAATTTGGAACTGTTTCATATAAATAAAGATTTACTCATATGAATTATATATTTGTTGTCGTCATGTAAACAAGGTTTTAATAATAACGTATCAAATATACCTCATAATGTTTAAATATAAACTTTTAGCCTAGTCACATGCAATTGTTTTTTATATCAAGCTGCTTGTTTCGTTGAGACCTTTCATCTAATATATAAATTATATCACTTTAGTAAATATGTAAATTATCATTTATAACAACAACAACAACAACAACATAAACTTTATTTCAAATCAGGTTACAGAGTAACAACATGATTGGTAATACAGTATGATACAATTCGGTATGGGTAAGTAATGGGGACAGTGTTTATTAGTTATATAAAAGTAGGAAACAACTGTCTAAAAAGAACAGCAAAAATAAATCTTCATTTTTTCTCTCCAGAAGATGTAGTTATTAATATACGTATATGAGTAGCAGAAAATATAGATGACAAAGAATGTACGTATGCGTGTGTTCGATATTTGTTTCAACATCTGACCTAATTGCTGGCCACAATAATAATAAAATGGTGATTCGCACGTGGATCACGTGCTGGTGGATCCACGAGGAACTAGCTAATTTTAAGAATGGCGCAGCTACGTCCATGTTATGGTAACTAGTGTGGTAACATGGTGAAATGATGTGGCAAAAGTCAAAATAATGTCGAGAGCAGTGAAGTGTATAACAAGTTGCGTGTCCCTCGCAGACATATTTTCTCAAATTAATATCTCGATCATCCAGGTACACACAAGCCACCGCCTGGACTCAGTGTTTATTAAAATGTGACTGAAAGTATTTTAAAAACCACTATATAATTTGCCAAATCCGGACTGTGGTTCAAGTCTCATAGGGCCACTGTGTTTTGTTCTTGAAGACTTTCCATTACATTTGTCTCGTCCGTCGGATGCGGACGTAAACGTGGAGATCCTCTTAGCACGTAAGAGAACACATATGAATCTAGTCTTTAGTACGAGTAGGGCAAGCTCCCAGATTCATCTTTATTTTAGTCATTCCCCTCTCCCGTGGTAATCTCCAAATAACCTCTAAGTGATGATGAGCCATTAACAACATTTAATTCATACTTTATACTTTGAATTTGAACGCCAAGATAACAAGGGTGAATCCGTTGCTGCGCTTACCACCCCACCACCTCCTCACCTCACCAAATCAAAGAAACAGTATGGATTTAACCTATACTTGCTGGATTTTAAGGGGCATGCACCGGGTCAACCTTTATTTAAGTAACAAAATATTCAGGACAGGCACTAGAAACAAAGACTTTCTAGCGGGCATTCGCTCCGACTCAGTCGATCCGCATCTGGATAATGTATTTACACCCCACCCACCACTCTCATCGAATTGGAACATATACCGGGGTGACCCGCGTATTGGAGTCTATACTCCGAACATGTTAAAGAACCATACAAATAGATACAAACATCGAACAGGAAAAGTAGCATTCAAGGACGGCAGTCAACCATAAACATACACAGAAACAAAGAACAATTTTAAAGATGAATAAAAGGCAAAATAATGCATCACAAACACGAAAGGGTTGACAATAGGGCTACCGCCTTGGAACGGTCAGTGGCCAAAAAAGGGGGCCGCTGGGGGTTTAAACCGGGTTCTAGGTTGCACCAACCTACCCTACTGTCACCCCAATAAACTGACATGTAAATAAGGATATCCCCGCCAGGTTAAATTCTCCAACAAACAAGGCAGCATTAATAGGCAATATAAGCAAAAAAAGTATGAAAGGAGATTTAAATCATCATGTATATATAATATAAAAGACAAAAGCCTATAAAAAATAAGTATAACGCATGAACAGGAAATACAGCTTTCACAGAACACAGTAAACCCCAAAACACGCAAAAGTAAGTACTCATTGACTTGGCAGAAGCCAGAGCAACAAAAGAATAAACCGTTAAGGGTACGACAAGACAAGATTATATACAAACATGAAACGCTATCGTCCTAAAGGATTTAGGTAGACGTAATCATAGGGCCACAATCTGTCCGGTCATCGCACAATCAAAGAGGAAAGCATAGTAGCGAACTGTTCACCACTAAACATGCAGTGCGTTGCAAAATGATAGGATCATAACCTCTTTTGATAACTTGTTAACTAGCTTAATAAAGATTATATGAAAATGATTATGTCCGGGGATCTTACGAAGTTTGTAAATCACATCGCATCGCAGAAGAGTTCATAAATTACTTTTATAATTTAAAAGTAGATCAGAGTTATGATAATAAAAATGTTGCAAAGGTTTTTCGAAGTTTATGATAACGATAGCCTTGCTGGAGTAGCTTTTTAGTTATACAAATATTAATATTAAAGTCCTCAACACGACTACAAGCTCTCGAAAAACGAATAAATTGAGAAACATAGACCCTATAAGAAGTAGGTTGGGGGAAATGGGGATAATTAACACTATCAAAATTAAAATCATCTCTCTTGTCATAGATTTTACTAACTATTTCGCCATTTTCAAATGAGAAATATAATCAAGAAATGAAGTGACAGTATCAGAAATATTAGCTTTGATTATGGTTGCAGTTTTTTAGTATAGTTATTATTAACCATGGTAAAAAAGAAAGGATTGTTCAATATATCATCTAGATTCCGAGAGGTGTCATTAAAGGCTTCAATTACATCTGCCTGAGTATCGGATGAAAGACTCAACATGAAATCTCTTTCATAGCAATACAAGAACAAATATGCGACAAGAGGTGCACATTTCGTACCCATAGGGATACCAACAATTTGTCTATAAACGGTTGTTCCATACATGACGAAAATATTATCTAATAGCAAATTAGTGTTTTACTCGGACAGAGACGATTTTTAATGTGCCCTGTTTTTTCAAAAACGGTGGGTATAAAGAGAGTTTGGGTCCGCATGTTCTCTACGACACAATTTTATACTAAAATCTTCAATGGATTGGGCGATCTGACTACGACATGCATTATACCAATAATTTAATGTAATCATTTAGAGTAAGTGTAGGACACGTTCGCGGGGTTCCTATGTATACTTCCCCACACTCTCATTGGCGGCTCTAAATAACATAGTATAATGTGTTGATGAGCCGTTAAATAACATTCAATTTAAAACGTTCTCTGATAATGAGATAAACACTAAGTAGGACAAAACATAATCAGAAACCTAGGACAAGTGTCCCATGGGACATCGATGTCTCCCCTTTATTGCTGTCATTCAATAGCGGAGGAATATAACTATAGATAATAGTATGGCAAGCATAGTTCAAATTGTGATACACAATCTGCAAGTTGGCAGAAAAAGTCTTTAGAGTGTCCTATTCATGTCAGAAATCCTGAGCGACCCTCAATTTCCCATTTTTATGTTTCCGAAGGAAGAACATAATTATGCAATTTCACACATTGATGGCCGACAATGGGAGGAAGTGTAGAGTTATAAGTACCATACGCCATTCAAGCTATAGTTATTGCCCCTTTGCAATGTTATACTAGTAATTCTTGTGTGGAGCATAACCCCCAAACTACTTATGGAACTAAAATGATATTTCTCACAACATGACAGAGTCCATTGAGAGGTCCGTGTCTCTGTCCGTCTTACGTACGCCTGGATAAACTTGTTTAAATTGGTTTGGTTTTGTTAGAATGGTGTTTTACGCCAATTTTAGCACATGTTAGCCCATACATGACGGTGTGTTTTTTGTGGTAGAAGCAGACCACTCATGTTTACTGGGTATAACCAGAACTGTAAACCTGTTAACGGCTCATCATCACGTTATGGTTATTCGGAAGATGCCCAAGATGAGAGAGGAATGACTAAAATACAAATTAATACGTAGGAGCTTGCCCTTCCGCCCATCTGAAGAAAAAAAATCAAAAGTTGTGTCGCATTATAAATACAGCATTGGTGTTCGCATCGAGTATATCTGTCATTTGTCTATATTCGTTGCTAAACAATAAACAGTATGTTCGCAGGTGACCAACACTTTTTTCCAACGTATACGTTGTGCAATCTCAAAAGTTATTTTGGTAATAACGACTCACAGGGTATAAAGTGTAAAACACATTTTAGCTTATTTTAATTTGAAGCAATTGCATCTTTCTTATATTTGAACTTTTTTTTAAACAATATTTATGAAAATTAAGTTATGTAAGTGCAAATCTTTAAATACCAAACATTTGCAAAATATCTCTGTCAAGAATCACCTGTCGTCTCATTTACTAACCCAAACACAGTTTTGTCGTCTCATTTACTACCCAAACAGTTTTCTAATTTATTTTATATTGTTTGCCTTACTCTCAGGTGAGAAAATGTTGTACCGGGAGATTCCCTAACATTTCAGACGTTTAACATTCCATAAGGCGCCCATATTACTGCGTCAGTTGATATATATCATGCAACTCTATACTATTATGTTATGATTTATATCAGCATAAGTGCAATCAGTTATATGCAGCGACTGCAATTATTCAAATACTTGCAATCCGATATGTGCAGCGACCCCGGGGTCAAAAATGGCCGTGCCCCGGTGGTCCAAAGTTCGTAGTATTGAGGTTTTGCATGTTTTTCATATAGACATATAGGAAAAAACTTTAAAAATCTCTTCTTCTCTGAAACCAACTAGCACAGAGCTCTTCATGTATTACATGTAGCACAATCAGCTTATGGTCCGCTACTAAGTTGTGTCAAATGTGACCCTGGGGTCAAAATTGTCCCCCCCGCCCCGGGGGTCACAGTTTTAACCCATAGACTTATATACTGATTTTTTTTTAAAAATCTTCTTCTCGGAAACTACAACAGCCAGAGGTTTAGATATTTTTGACATTTGCTATAGAGAGCTTGTGGTCTCTCTACAAGTTTTTTTCAATTTTATGACCCAGGGGTCACATTTGGCCCCATCCCGGGGGTCACAAGTTTAGTTT